>JAOEGS010001866.1:54184-77028 GCA_025447755.1 Corythornis vintsioides | reverse complement strand
TTAATTTGTCTTGAGATTACAGTCATGGGTTTCAGAACCTTACAGTTCTACATTATGTCTCAAACTATTATTATTGCACTATTTTTCTGGAAAGGCATTGCTGGCTTGACCTGGCTTTTAACTGTGGAACTTAGCCCTGCTTTGAGGACTTGAGGAAACTGGCTCATTTAGAAGGGCTGGGATACATGCTGTTGGGATAAACTCAGAAGCTTCAGCTGTGATTGCTTTTATTTACAGATACACAGGGTAGGGGAAAAACTCTGCATGCTTTTTTTTTCAAAAAAAATGCACAATTATAAATACCTGGTACCTTAGGAAAAAAACACCAGAATCACTTCAAAAAGTTTTTCTTATAAAATGCACTCAAATTATAAGTTTCAAGTCAAAACTTAATTGGAGAAGCTGGAAAAAGCCACCTAATTCAAAGTGAATATTTTAAAGGATTGCTTGAACACAAACTGGTGAGCAAGAATCAGAAAAAAACCATCACATTTATTTTGGAAATGTACCATACTATGACATTACAGTAGTTATCACCAGGTGGCACTTTTACAAATATTTGATTTATCATAACAATTGATAACTGGGTGACAGGAGTTGTGCAGCAGAAAGACCTTTATGCAGTTGCATATTAGCATTGCCCCTTCTGGTATTCTGCTCTAATAGTGAACGAAGCCATAGAGGGGTTGGGGTCAGGGTGAAGGAGAGCAGACTGTATCTAGAGACATACATGTGTGCAATTTAAATGTATAGTCGAATGGTACTGCTTGAGAAGATGAAACTAACCACAAATGGCACTATATTGCAACCTCTAGAGACAACCTAGTTCTTGGTAGGTATCAGCATTGCACTGCTATGTTCACAGTATGGCAGTGGCTTCACTGTGGGATGGAGCAAAGTCAGTGGGTGCAATTTAACAAGCCCCAGGAGCTGTATCTTAGATTAATAGGAAGAAATTATTAATTCACTGTGTTACCTCAGAGGTGACCCTTTGAATCAGGCTCCCCACACCCTTGACATAACCACATTTTAATATGGGCCACAAGCACTTTCACTCTAGTCTGTGAAGACTCTTTCTTTAACAATTTTATAATTATGGTGTTGTAACATTTACATCTGTAAGAGCTGGGGAAGAAGACAATGGCCTTAGTTATGTTGTGACCAATCTAAAACTGAAAATAAATAAGTAGTGGTGGAGTCAGTAAAAAGACTTGGGATCATGGGCAGATGTGTCATAGTCCAGACTCTGGGAAATGCTCTCTTAAATACTTTAGAAGTGAAAAAGCTATTGATTTGAAATTAATCAATCACACTGTCATACAAAAACCAGCCTGGCATCTTAGGGGTGATGAGCATTCAAATTATATCTTTAAAAAAGCCCTGGATCCATTGGTAAACTACTAATTCTGGTTTGGGTTTGTTTTTCCTCTCCAACTTATTTGCTGAGTGTTTTTCTTTACTGCTTGGTTTATGCTTTTGAAGTGATGCTATCAGAGCTGGCAAGTCTGTGTTTCTCTCTATACCTGTGTTGTCTTTCCAGCCTCAACTGATATACATCGTTTTTTCCTTTAATGACAGCCTGAAGTACTGGAGAAATACTGGGAGAAAACCAACTGCAAGAAATTCAGCAGAGTTTTCTTTCACAGAAACATGCTTACATTTAATTATTATTTTTTCCTGCCTATGACAACACTCTTAAAAACAGCCCAAGGAAACTCCAGTGCTGTGTAGCATCACTAGATGTAGATTTGTTCTACCACATCATTCTTAATCTAAAGCAGGTTAATTTCTAGGAGGTGCTTATGTCTGCTTTAAGCATTAGAGACATGGTTATCCTTTGAGGTCTAACCTGTAGGTCAAGGAGGAATAGCTTTTTACACTGCTGGGTCTCTCTCTCTCTAGATGTACTTGGGTGTAATCCCCAGTGAGGATACTTGTGTGTCTCCTGAGTCTGGCAGCAGCTGAAGGGCTGCTGACCCAGGGCCTCTGAAGGAGCTATTCTTATTAACCTGAGACAGAACTTTAGTTCTAACTTTACATTAAGGATACTGATGTCCGTGTTCCAGAGAACATAAGGTAATACTGTGACCACAGTCACAGTGCAGATCTACTTTGGTTTTTATCCGGGATACTAAATGCATGACTGAGAGCAAAAATCTTAGCAGATAACCTAGAAGGCAGGGTAGGGGAAAAGTAAAGACTGTCAGAAATGGTAAGTCACCTCCCCATCCAGACACCTTCTTTGAATGGGTTGGTGAAGAACTGAAAGGAGAAGCACAAAATTCAAGGAGCATATAATCAGGATAGAACTTGAAAATAGCTTTTTTTCCTGAACTCACCAGGTCAGAAGATTCTGAGACTTCCATCACTCTATCAAAGCAACAAACTGGTAATACTCCCAATACAGAGAGGATCTTAACAATGCTTAGAAATATAGTGATCCATGAACAAGAAAACCACAAAGAAACAAACCCAAAATGATGAATAATACCAGTTCTGGTCTCACCAGTACCAAGAGAAACAGCAGACAGAAAAGCACATAACAGAGCTGAGGCAAAAAGCATGAAACTGGGAGTCAGAAAATATTGAGTGACATGTTCACAGATAAAACTGTGCTGAGTGTCACTGATAAATCACTTAGTAAAGGCATCCAAGGAAGGCCAATTCGGGAGTGAAAAAGAGAGATAATCTGCAGAGCTGCAGTGCCACCCAAGCAGTGATCAGAGCTGCACTGCAGTTTGACATCAGCAATGATTCCTGCAAATCTGTAAGAGAGGACCAGTGGCCTTTGAGCCAGAGCAAAAAACCCTCCATGCCTCACACCTGGGTAGAAACACAACCATCAGCCTGTGCAAACCAGAAATGCAGAGTGTGTAACCACTGGTCTTGTTTTTCAAAACAACAAACTTACCCCAAGGGAAAAAAAACCAAAACAACCCCAAAAAACAAATCAACCCACAAATCCCTGGCTGCACTCAGAAGTGACTAATCTCTTCTTGTGGGTGTAATATCAGAAAATAGGACAACCCTTACAGCACATGCAGGATGTGCTCCAAGGGAAGCAAAGGAGCTGAAGGTCATCTTTGGAAACAGTATCTCAGTCCAGATAAAGAAATTGAATGAACTACCTGTGCCTTAATGCCATCATGGGAAACTCTCAGAAGTCACAATGGCTGAAGAAGGACTGGTCTTTGACCTTTGCCATGGAAGTACCATGAAGGCCTACAGAACTCAAACACAATACAGATTTCATGTAAAGCAGGCATCCCAATGCATGGAGCATCACTGAATACTGATCACAAACACCCAGAAGTCTTCAAGGAGTTAGCAGAATCCCTTAAGAAGTACACAGATATATCTCTGTATTCATCCATCATCCCTGTCAGGCACAGCTGTAAAATTTATGGTTACAGTGACAGAAAGCAGCAAAGGAGACAAGGAGAAGGTAAGGAGACAAGGTGATATAGGCAAAACAAATATATTCAGTCTTTGGGCTGAATGGCATGACATCATCCAAAGTGAGAAATGGTGGAATTTGGGTGTATCCATATTCCAGTAATCTCAGGAAGGCTAAACTATAATAGCAAACAGTCAAACACAATGGCTCTGCTAAAAAGAAACCCAGTAGGAAGGATGGCTACTGACAAGTCAGATTAGATGAAGAATGATATTAACTGTGCACTTTTGGATCGCCCTGGGGCAGGAACAAGTTTCATTGCCTACCTTTTGGAATAAGGTCAGCTAGCGAAGTGTTGCAACAAAAGGACAAAGGCTACTTGGCAACCTTACAGGCATACAGAAAATAACTGATGGCATAGCAATAATGGCATCACTTCCAGAGAACCACTTATCAGTGCCGAAGAAAGTGATGACAAAGGTTCATGCATAAAATACTGAGTTTGGGGCAGATAAGATCCAGCTCATGATAAAATAAATCAATTACATTGGATAAAAAAAAAAATTCCAGTAGGAAAACAAACAAGACAACAGCAAGCTTTAATCATATCATACATGAAATCTTCACAGGAGAAAGCACACAAAACATTGCCTAAGGCCCTTTCCTAGATACTTCATACTGTACAAGTATTTCTGGGTGATTTCTCCTTGCAGATGATATACCTCTGATTGCTCCCTTGCAGTGTGAGACAGCAGGTGGGCATAGGCATAGAGAATGATGAGATGGTGCAATAAATAATGTCAACTCTTTCTACTGTCCTGCATCAAATTCTGACACCCCAGCAAGTAAGACATCAGTCACACAGATGTGTAGAAAGATAGTCATAGGGTTTCTTTACTTAAAAAATGGTGTCGCCCATAGAGAAAGCCAAGCTGCAGCATAACACAGAAGCAAATGATCAGCACAAAGCCCAACTGTAAGTGGTAATTTGCTAAGCACCTTGAATGAAAAGTATCTGTTAACATAGGCATTACACGAGCTGTCAGCAGGAGCTGACAGACAGAAGACAAGAAATGCATCTCAGACTGACAGATCATGATTTAACCAAATTGTTTCTGTGACACTTTTGATCCTTCCTCTGCCCAGAGTGGTTTCCATTTAGCCAGATACTTTTAAGGAAGGGCCAGGTGTCTCCAGCTCCTTTTATGCCTCCTCTATGAGGTTTATACATGGAAATGTGCCTTCCTGAGACTCATTTGTGAATTTCATACAAAAACATGAGCCCAACATCAAGGATTAACCAGCAAACTGCCAGGATTACTGAGACTCTTCTCATGCTGCAGGCCTCAGGGGGGAGCAGCTGCTTGAGAGGTTCTTTAGGTGCAGGCTTTTGTGTGAAGGACAATGCCATGGACAATGCCATGTTGTGATGGCCTCTTCTGCAGAATTAGCCGTGAATCGTTACCAAAGCAGTGGTGGCTCTCACCAAAAGGAGCAAAATGTGCCTTGGGCATTGTAAGAGCTTCAAAAGCTCTTGCTTTCCTTCCCAGTTTCTAACATGGTTTAAATGGTTCAAACTTTATATCCTTACCCGTTCCAGGTTCCTGATGAAAAGTCTACAAAGCAGTTCAGAAAGCACAACAGAAGACCCAGAAAGTTTTAGGCACCCCCTGTGCCTTAAGTTGTTCACTGGAGGAAGCTGCCTGGAGAAATAACAGAGAATCTGTGCTGTGGCCGCTGCAGCAGAAGAGACACAAGTCCCAGCTTCTGAGGCAGATGTCACAAACATTTAAACAGCTGTCAGAACCCAGTCAGGCTGTCATCAGGCCTGACCTTAAACCCAGTTTGGTTTTTAAATGTTAGGCATAAAAAAAAAGAAAAGTGGAAAAAATAAAAAGCAGCCCCAGCACAGTGAAGTTACACAGCTGCCTGAAATATTAAATGAAAGGGCTGAACATCTGTTTGCTTGCTTTTCAGACTTTAATGGTTTGGAGAGATATTCTGTTGTCTTAGATCTTTAAGAACATCTGAGACCCATGCAGCTTCAGCACCTGTGAAAAATCCTCTCTCAAAACATGCATACACTTCAAAGCTTATTACTCCAGTTCTTTGCCAAACATATGTTGCCAAACACCACAACAAATTATTAATAACATTTAGGTCGTGCTTGACTTTTGTGTAGTGAATTTCCTGAGCAAGCAAGGAAACACTACTTAAACATCAACAAGTTTGTAATGCACAAAGTCAGAAAGGACTACACACAAAGAAATTGCTGGAGGATTGATTACTAGGAAATAAGCAAAATACTAGACTGATCCATAATTGGTTTACATTTGGTTTGGGGTTTTTTAGTTATTCCTTCCTTCTAGTTTCAAAATTTAAGCTAATCATTGTTTGCCAGGCTCAGTCATGGTGTATAATGCACTTGCAAGGTTCCTGCCACAGATTACTATTGACATAGTTAAGGGAATTATGAGTTGGTATGGGAGGGAAGTATTAGGCATTTATATGAATAACTTCTGTAGTTAAACTATATGGTTTATATCAGCCATCAAACCCTGTGTTACAGGACAGAGGATGTAGACTAGAGAGTAGAAAAATCACTAGTATAAACACCACTGTAATTTTAGAACTAGGTATTTTCAGTGTGCTTCTAGGACCAAATATATAGCACAGTTATACTTTGCATATTTTTGCAATACCAGGCTTCAATAGGAGGCAGAAAGTGAAAAGAAAAAATCTCATCAGTAAGATTTCTGTTTATATTTCAGTTTTCATTTCTAGTGGGTTTCCAGTGGAGATATTTTTTATCACTCCACAGGATTTCTTTGCTTTCCATGTCTTACAGCCTCAACTCTGAAATTTCAGCATGCAGTATAAGATTACAAACCTTTAATTCCACATCTGGAATATTAGCTTACATTTAAAGAAGATCTAAAGATAGGTTATGTTTCTTTCCATATGTAGCTTTAAAAAGACCCTAAAGATGCATTGGCTATAGCTAAAGCTAGGGTAACTTCTATGCCACTTGTGAATTGCTATGTGTATTTAATGTTTTATAAGTCAATGATTCCAATGAAAAAAATGTATACTAGTGAAAGTAAACAGGTGGAATTAATAATAATGATAATGATAATAACAGCATTAATAATGCAAATCCTATATAAGTCTCGTCAAATTCTGTGAAAGATAAAATGCAATTTCTCAAACCCCCTTAAAAGTATTAATAAATCTTCATTAAAAATTAAACCAATAGAATCAAAGCAAAAGAACAGAGGAGAAAAAGCTATGTCATTTATAAAAAGTAATTAATCACACCAAAATGGAAGTATTTTCAAAACAAACACAAACTGTGAAGAAAGTTCAGGATTTTGGGGGCTGTTAAAGATGGAAGCAATGATACGGATAAAAGCAGAGTAGAAAATGTTGCACATTAGTAGGAATTCATAGTTTTTCACTGAAGGAAAAAAAATAATAGTATAAAGGAAGTATCAACATTAGGTACTGTTTTATAAAGTGAAAAGTAAATAGTGACTGGGAGGCCAATTCTGTCACCTCCCATTGTTTTTGAAGCGTGGTGCCATGCACGCTCTCCGACTGTCACACGTACACTTACCATTTGCAGAATGAATCTTTTTTAAGAACTCTCATTTCCTACATGAAACTAATTCAAAACCAAAAATCAGAAAGTATGGCTTAATAATAGAGTGTTAGATACACAGTGTGAAAATAATCCAACAAAGATAAGAAGAAAATTGATTTAGGAAGACATCCTGTTAGAAAGTAATCCATTGTTGTCTGAAAGCCAAGGCTTAGGTGCAGTATATTTCAGATATTAGAAATATTTTGCCCTCATACATGTCCACAGCTATAAGACTATAGATGGGGTACCCTGATTAGAGATATAGGCTGTATAATAGCCATTTATTGAGCTGTGCAGTTTAGATGCCATTCCACATTTAACAGCTGTGATGGAAGACCTCTGTGATATTCCTTCCAACACTGACACCCTCAAGTCATATTTCTTCCCTTGTCACAAAGTATTTATTTTTATCAGCAGCTTGTCATTCAAGTGTATTAAAAACAAAAAAAAAATAAATGGAGAAATGGGCAGTTGTGGAGCTTCTGTGTCAACTGTGAAGATAATGTCTCTGAATTTAGTGGCACTATTTGGTTATTATATATTCATAAATAATGAAATACCAGTTCAAAGACTCCAGGCATCAGAGCCGAGTGGGGACGGAAAGCATAGGTGGTTGTGAATTTTTCACTTACTCTTATAAAACAAGTCATCCCATTAATAGTCTGGCTCTCATCCCAGCCAGACTAACACATTTTGAAGTTGTCTTTCTCCCTGGCTGTGTCAGAACTGGCAGCTAAATTCACAACTAGAAAGTTTCCAAGTGGTCAGACAGGTTTATTTTGTTTTCTTGCCCTCACGATGAAGACTTTTGCAGTGCTGGTGAAAAGAGAACAAAAGCAACTGGCATATCTGTAGTTACACATTAGCTTTGCATCACATGGGCTTGAACTCAGAAAGAAATACATTGAAATGAGGTGGACAGTCCTAATGACAAGGGAGAGTTTGAAGTCTGAAGCCTGAGATAATAAATCCATGTTAAATTTCTTACTTCTCTGCTTTGTATAGACTCTGAGGTAGTAAACTAAAGGCCCTTGTTGTTCTTAGGACAGAAAAAGAACATTTGCCATTCTGTAGTATATAAACAACAACTAAAAATGAGAGAGAGAGAGAGAGAGAGAGAGAGAGAAATAGATAGATAGATAGATAGATAGATAGATAGATAGATAGATAGATAGATAGATAGATAGATAATGGAGTTGTCTGTCTCTCCTCCAGGAAGAAAACATAGTGATTCTCAACACTGTCTTAACACCTCAGCACCTACATATTAAGATATTTACAGACTCTTAATCATGTGATTTACACTATGTTTTATCATGTTTGCCAAATATAACTTCTTTAGTTGAAGATGATTATTTAGTTTCAAATGCAAACAGGGAATTCAGGACATAATAGCCCTAGGATATGGATTGGGGTTTTCCATAGCTATGCCTATGGTCAGAGATCCCCATATTTTGCTACTGTTTGCACATACATTTATATACCAACCTCTGTCAGTCATTCAGGCTTGTCTAAAAGGAAAGTCATGGATGTAAGTCAGAACTCCTCCTTCAGTATTACACAGCACTGGAACACAAACCTCAGGCATTTTGTTGTGCTTTATAAAGTTTCTTCATATTCTTCAGCTGAAGTGAAATTTTTATATTGACGGTATCAGATGTTTCCTTAGGATGCTGATGCCAAAGGCTTACCTGAAAAAGAATATACCATTTACAAGTAATAAATGTGCCTTAAATATGTAAGATCAGCAAGTAGAACTCAAAATGTGATACACTGATTTGTTATGCATTGTAACTCCTTTTCCATTATATGGAAAAAAAACCCCTATAAATGAATTTCATCTGTTCAGGTATAGTGTCTACATATCATGGCTTTGTTGTACACATTGATTATATGAACTCTTTTCATATCTTGAAGTGGCAATCTATTTTTTTTTTAAAGCTTTAATCTTCTTTCATAAAACATATGACACTATATTCTAGATAGTTAGAGGGTGCTTCACTTGATATAGATCGTGTAGTGATCTAATCCAAAACCTGCTGGCTTAAAAAACCTTGTAATGAACTGCTGCCCAGTTCTGCCAGTCTAAGTGGGAAATGCTGTATGGCTAAAACAAGAGACTGTCTGACAAGAGCATTGTGCAGGAGCTTTTCAGCTACTGCTGCTGCTGTGCCTGAGCTGTGCCCACTGGCTTGTCTAGGAGTCTGCAAACCGGGCACTGCTTCACTTTTTTTTTCACCTGAAAACCCCAAATCAAAGGCTGATTAATCAGGTCCACGGAGAAGCCCATGGTGGTAGCTGATGGCCTTCAAAGCAGAGACTGGCATGGGCTGGATGCCACCCTTAGCCCCTTCCACTGCCAGGGGAGATCCAAACATGCAGATTCCTCCCTACAATGCTGGGGCTATTTTGGGTGGAAGCTCTTGCATAATTTCCTCCCCCACAAAACTGTCCCACTCCATAAAAAAAGGAGTTACAGAGGAGGGAAGGGGAAAGTGGTGAAAAATTCACTCCTTTTTGCAGTTCCTGGTTTGACATGCTAAGTTCTGCTAATGCCATCCTGTGATGCCTAGGCAGTGTGTAGGAGCTGTAGGTATCTAATTCAGACAGCTGATGCTACCCTGAGGAAAGCCACAATGTGTCACTGAGGGGTGTGGGGTGAGTAGACTACCTGTTTTTCAAGTGACAAGTTGCAAGAACACCCCCCCTCCAGTTAAGAAATTCTGATCAACCTCCATTTCTAATCCCCCCTGACCTATCTGTTCCTTCTGTCATCCTCCAACCATGCCCTGCCTACCATTTTCCCTCCACAGAAAATCCTGAAGCATCCCACACCCATGTTTGTTCAGCACAGCCCCCGAACACTACAGTGCAATAGACATTTACAGTGCTGTAAAATTAAGCTAATGTGTTTCGTGAATCTATTTCTAGAAAGGTTACAGAATGTGCTGCTTTTATCATTACAGGTGAAGCATGGCTTCTATGCATTTGACATTTTGGAGTGTTTTTTCATAGATACTAAAAGGTCTTTTTGTCATATAATTATCTAAGACTTGTTCCCTTAGGAGACCTCAAAATGAGCAGCTTCACTGTTCATAGGCATCAATTTGCTCACATAGAATATTGATCCTCATGAGGCTTTTCTTGCTCTACATGCAAATAGAAGGGCTCATATATATTTTGTAATTTATATGTATATATATGTGTGTGTGTGAGTATGATCTTTTCACACCTTGGGAAGATGATCAGGAGAACTGTAAATTACTTTATTTCCATTTACTCTGAAATGTAAACTTTTGTGAATGCATTTGTATTTCTGCTTTTTTCCAATGCATCATAAAATTGTAAGGATTTCAAAGCTACTGTTCATATTTTACTTATGTCTTTCTGGAAATGTCAGGGGCAAGTAAACCCATGCACTGCAGTCTGAGCCTGTATCTACACATGTGATTTTATATTTGTGTTTGAATAACATTTTATGCATCACTATTTTAAGAAACAAGCTTTGATCATTATTGTTGCTGACAACAATATTAATACTAATGTGCAGCCTTCTTAAAGTGTATCATGGGGCATTTTGCAATTCAAATATAATTAAAAAGCAACATCAAATAACTGTTTGATTTTGATTTTAAATCACTAAATATTCACCAAATTAAGAATATTATAAAACAAATTCTTAGGGCTGCCTTCACTGTCCTGTTAGAAAGCAGGACTTTCTGCAGGCTACGGACAACTGAGGTTCCTCATGGTCCATGAGGTGAGGATGGAGTCCAGCTCACGCACCCTGAAGTTACCCACACACTGAGAGACACTCAGGTCACCCCCGTTTACCTTCACAGCACCCCAAGCACATTCATTCCACAGCTTCTCCTCCAGCAAAATGCAGTTTTCCAGGTCCCTCAGCTTCACCTTGAAGATGAAGGCTGTTGGCAGCATGGTTGTCCTAGGAAGGAAGGATGTCCAGGTGTGGCTGAGCATCACTGAATATCCTCTTCAAAAATTTTAGTGCTGCTGCTGGCTACAGTACAAGCCCAGCTAGAAAGAAAAGGAAAGGTGGCCACCAGAAGCTGATGTTTATTTACAAACTGAGCACATTTATGCAGAAACTCACTGAGAGGCAATCACTATAACACATAACAGCAGTTTTCTGAATATCACTGTAATTTTAAATCTTATATTGGTTTACCAGTATGACAAATGTTTTTCTTGCTCCCTTAATTCACTCATACATGCAGAAATCCACTTTCCTTAAACTTATTATTTGACCCTGTTTTAACAGAGGTTCTGTCTGAAGACTCTGCAATTTGGACATCTATTTTATTTCTTGAATTGAACTCTGTTCTCTAAAAGTGAAATGAAGGCTTCAGAGTGTAATATATATCAGATGAAAAATTCAGAGCAGACTGTACTGCCTCACCCTAGTTGATAAATTACACATTATGATTCTCTGTAACCCCTCCCAGTAGTACTCCAAATATTATATATTGGGTTTGCATACCATCCTCTCTTGGGAAGCAAGCTTTTCACTGCTGAGTTTAGTGACTGCCTCCAGCATTCTATATAACATTATAATATTAGAAGAATAGCAGAAAAGGAGAAGAAAAAAATCATCTGAAGTGGTTGCATGCCAGAAGAAATGACTATAATAAACTTCTCCACAAACATGGATTTGCCCATCAGACTCATACAAAGCTTTTCACGGATTCAGCTCCAAGGGTAAGTGCTGTACTGGTGCCTGTGGTCAGCCAGCAGGAGGGGTCAGGCTCAGAGCAGCATCGCTTCTCAGGGAGTGGAAAGGTGTTTTGCAAACCATGGTGGGCATCTTCATGGTGTGGGGCCTGCCTGAGCAGGGACCTGCAGTGGGGAGGCTGCCCAGCTCTGCTGCTCTGAGGAGACCACACTCAGATTCATCTGCAGAGGCAGAGCAAGGATTAACCCTTGATACAGAGCACTCCCAGGCATGAGGAGGCCATGTTGGCTATAAGAAGGCAGACATTAAGTATCTCTGAACATGTATCAGCATCACAGGATTCCTAACAGGATCTCTGTTAAAACACTGGCAACACTCCGCTAGGTTTTTTCCTAACCTCTTGTTTTATAAGCTCAATTTCCACTCTGGACTGGTGCACTTAACATTTAGTTTATGCAAACTATGTGCTTGTTCAGAAAGAGAGTGAAATTCCCTCAGTGATACAACATGTTCACAAAAGCCATAAGTGCTGCTGTGGTCACAGTCCATACAAATATATGCTAATGTGGCAACACAGGGAAGGCATGGCACTACCTATACTGCCATTATCCCCAGCCCCTCTGAAGCAGGGCTTACACACACAGAGGGCAGCAAGCCTGATGGAAAGGGAAGTCATTAGGTCATGAAGGGTAAAAGGGAAATGCACTTCAACATCTGAAAACTATTCTTGGAGATGTGTTGCTTTGCCCTAATTTACCTGCAATTACATTTATTTGTGTCTCCAGGATGATGTGGCTCCTCACTACTGCTGGGGCAGTTGCTTGTCTTTATCTACAACAATGGCAACAAGAACATTAGAATTTGCCTCATAGAGAATATACTTGGACCCAAGATTTTTTTTTCAAGAAACTTTGTCAATGAACACAAAATACCAACATCTTTCGGATAGAAAATGATTTAAAAATTACTGCTTGTTTAATTCCTTATTTTTTCCCTCACATTGCTTAATATCTCTGCTAGAAGTACTCCTATAGATCAAATGTGTAGCTCTATGGAATATATTACAGCTAAATCATGTTTCTGCTGTGCTAATTTGAATAAATTGTGATCTGTGTAAGACTGTATCTGATGCTACTCAACCATGCAGTTTATGTGCCAGTACCAGAGCATTCTTCACAGTATTTGAATAATTTTGGGATACTTGCTATTTCTGACCACTTTGGAACAACTTGAACTGATTTAATTACTGTCTGAAATAGAAAGTGTAACTTTCGATAGAACTAAAAAGTGTAGCTTTCTTCTGACAATAAATATTGAAAAAAGAGTTTCCAATTTTGATGATGTTTTCCCAAAAGACACATTTTTTTTTTAATGGCTTTATATGTTAAGGAACTGTTTTCTTGCTTGTTCATTATCTCTGTATAATATTCCAAATATTCTACTCAGTCATCTCCTATATTATTTTTTTTTTTTTTTCTGAAATTGTGGTTGCTTTTCACTAGATCTTCTTCAAGTCACAAAATAAATAGCTGAAAGGGCCAATGGTGTAATGATTACTATAGAAATTACTAGAAACATCCTCCTTCATTTAAAAACCCAAAACAGAACAGAGTTTGGCAGCTTTTTCTGAAGACTCGGTTAATAACCTAATAGAGCACTTTATTCCCACTCTCCCTATTACTTCAAACAGCTCAACAGAAGGAAAATGCCTGTGCTTGTAAGAAAGGGCTTATCCCTCTCACTGTTTCCTTTTTTTATATTGGTATATTTTTTCCCATTATAAAAACCGTGGACTGACACTTGCCAATAGTCAGTAAGATTTTTATTTTTTTTTTCCAGAATACTTTGTATTTGTGTCTTTAACACAATGCATGCCTGGGCAAGGTAGCAAAAAACAGATAAGAAATTTGAATTACATCTGCAGGGAGCTGACACATTTCAAGTCTTATAAATGCAAATAAAACCGATTGCTGGTTGAGGCAGCATTAAACCATATTCTGCCTATATTGATTCTAACAAAGGTGAAATTAGTATGCTGCAAAGAAATGGAGGAGGGGAGAAGCAAATCTTGCATAATTTGAGGCATCAATTGGACAAAAGCTGATGTAGTGATGTTAACTTCAAAAACTGTCTCTAGAGAGTCACAAAAGGCACATAGATAACTTGATTAAGATCAAAACAGATAGGAAATGCTGCCTGTCAGTGCTATTGGCTTCAGCCCTACTACCAATATATAACCTGAACCATTATTTACTGGCTTGGTCTTGTTGTACAGTCCCAAAGGTCTTTAGAAGATACATTTATACAGTACAGTCACCACATCCGTATTAAATCATGGGTGAGAATCTATTTCAATTTCTTTTTCACCTTCAGCTGGACCACAGACCATGCAGACATGATTTAGCATCTATTGGCTACTCCTTATATCACAAGGGTCAGCCTAGTCCCTAGCTGGCATGAATAACAGAGACTTCAGAACCAGGCGGATTTTGCTCTGTAAGAAGACATTAAGCTATCCCTGCTGCATTTCCTCTTCCATTTTACATATATAAAAATGCTACAAATACATCACACGAGTTTTCTTTGCATCATAAAGGGATTTTTTTCCCCTTCCAAATTCAATTTATTCATTGAAAGGGCTGAAAAAAAATGTATTAATAAAATGCCCCCAACCCCACTACCAAACAAAAAATAAAGCATTTGCTTCTAGCAGTGTTAAATGATATTTGATGCTCCAGAGAGCCTTCAACATTCATTACAGAGTCAACCAGAGCTTCATTAAATATCGGTCTAGCATGTGTATATGTGGTACTGAGCGCTGGCCTCGGGAGCTCCTTTAGGCAATGTTCTATAGGTTTCTTTCATCTGTCATTTTGCTTTTACTTGGGGCGATTATCACTTTTATCATTGACAATAGAAAACTCATTCCTGTGTGCATTTCATTTTTATTATTCCTTGCCCTGTGAGGATGACTGACACACACAGATTCTTTTTCATCTTTTAAAGTATTGTAATTAATCATTTAAAATTCTCGCCTTGGAGTGTTCTTTTATTAGCATTGGTGGATGAAATCAAATTAAAACTGTGTATTGATAGGGAGAAAACTTGTTGGGCTGTCTTGGCCTAGTAGAAAAAGACTAACTCCTACACATTTTACACTGCTTTAGTTTAGCTGTTCTGCATATAGTCTAATCCTGATATTCATTGCCATGATCACAGTGGGATTACAAGCTAGGAATTGCTTAGTATTTTTAACCATCAAACACAAAAAAGCGGAAAAAAACCCACCTTTTTTTCTCCATGGGAACAACACTTGAGGTTTTTGAATCTAGAAGTTAGTCCAGGCAGCTATGAAACAATTTTGGCACTGAGGGAGAGATCTTAAATGTTCAGCACTGGTTGGAGACTGAGGAGACCTGGGTTACTGCCACTGCCGTGGGCTTTCACGAGTTATCTTGAGTGAGTGAGTGAGTGACAAGTTCTCGTCTTCCACCTGCAAAATTAAGATATGAGTGCTCCTCCTTCCCTCTTTGCTTCGTTTGTTTAGGTTGTGGGATCTTCTCTACAGAAACAGCCTCTTATAATTGCCAAGGACCGTGGCTACTGCAACCTCACTTAAGCACCGATGTCAACGAGACAATAATTGTGTGCCATTCCGTAACAGTTTCTGCCGGTGCGTTAAATTATCTGAGCGAGGCAGCGCTGGCAGAGGCAAGAGAGGAGCCTCCCCCTGCAGGAGCGGCGCCTTTCCCGCCCCCCCGCAGCAGGACGGATTACTATAGAAACACCCGCCAGCGCCGCCTCGGTGACGGACCCGCACTGGAACTGGGGGGCAGAGGCATCACGAACTAACAGCAATGCTGTGGCCTGTCTCTTTCTGCAGTTTGGACATATAAAACATAAATCACGGTGATTTTATTACAAGACCCTGCAACGCAATCCTGGTTTAGGATTAAGTTGATTTTCCTTTCTTCTCTTTGTAACTCCTGAGATGCTGCAGAGACGCTAAATTTATTAGTATGCAAAAATTTATCTTGCATTTTGGGGAACCCTCATATTTCAGCTCCTATTCTGGCTGTCTTCTCTATATGAAGACTTGCAAAGAAGCCCTGAGAACATAAGAAACTGTTCACTTTGTCAGATATCATCCTGGGGACACCTCCCTTGAGGGAGTTTTCTGGTTTCTCTTACGTATGCAACAGGGATGAACGCTGTCCAGGCTTCCCAGAGGCTCTGTTTCTGTATCATTTCACTGCTATTTTGGTGTAATGGTTTCAATCAGAAGTGAATGCTTTGCTGTAGATAAAATTATAAATTTCCTTCACACTACATTCAAGATTTTTAATCTTGTCTTTTATGTATAATGTATTTTATAATTTAGAATGTATTTTCATTATTGGTACTGCTGATGTATCAGAATGTACAAGGAATTACAAGATATCACCTTGATTTCTATTTATTTTACTTTAAAAAGCAAAGCATTCATCCTTAAGAAGATCCAGCGAAAGCCATCCTGCCATCTACCAACATTTTAAATTTTAAACCACTTTAATGTGTGCAAACAGATGTCTGAGGGTAAATGTGCATCTTTTGCCTTTAAGAAAAATGTGGAATCTTTATTTTCTGAATTATTCTTTACTATACTCAAAATTGGTCTGAAATATTATGTCACCTATTTTTCCAGTATCTCACATTACAGCTCCAGAGACTTTAATACAAATTAATAAGGAATTAAATATCAATTAATAAGAAATTTAATAGCAATTAATAAGAAAAATTCTGGGCCATGGTTCAAAATGCAAAGATTACCATTTCAGGCATACTTCATAACAGTTACTCATCTCAAATAGAGATGCATTACAACATAGACTGTCTGAAAAAAAAAAAAAAAAAAGTATATTTAAAATACCTCCAGTTGGGTGCAGAATTTTCATTTCTAAAGCTTGTATTCTAGCAAAAAAGAGCAGTGGAAGTTGGAAGAAATCCTTCAAGAAAATGTTTAAAATGTTGTTTGCTATTTGAAATTATTTCCTTGTAAGAAATGGAGACTACAATTATAAAACTTTGTGCTTAACTATGCACTGAAGTCAAGATCTATATCTCTTTAGTATGAAAAGATTTTGGGTTTTGCACCTACTCTCACCTAGACTACCAAGGAACACTGAAAGAATACATTAATGGAGGATTTTTTACATTACACGGTTTTCACAGAAGTTGATGGGATACATTTTATTCAAGGAAAATCTCACTTCTGAAGATTTGTGAAGCCAGATGGTGCCCCATGAAACTGCCTTGGAGCAAAGTATTTATCTTATAATTTGAGAAATGCCCAATTTCTGTACTTACATAGGGAATACATTTTGCTTTAAGGATAGCATTTGGCAAACACAGTGCTGTCTGTCTGTTTGGTAATCCCCACTGCCATAAGTATTTCTATGAGTCATCCAGTAAGGAAAGTGCCAAAGAAAAAGCACCTATTAGTTAATAAAGCAGCCTGTTTAATATTGCCACAGAACTCAAGTTCTATTTTACATTCCAGAAATTCTCATACAGCGAGTAGCCCATGTTGCATTTCAGTGGCCATATGCCATGGTTTTGAAGAAACTTAAGAAATTTAAATATTTAAAGTTATTTAACAACAAAAAGTGTGATATTCACTAACCACACAAACTGACACTGAATGTGTCATTATTTTGTTTATGATACGTAGAGGCCAGGGGAGGTGTGTATATAGTGTGGTACCAATTCGCTGGAGACCTTATGTCATGGACACTGCTGTGGAAATACATATATCTAAGAGAAAAGTCAAGAGGAACTTAGAATGGCTCGTAATTTTGGCTTGATGCCTTGGAAACACATCCTGTTGTATTTAAATAGGTCAGCGCTGACAGACTTATAGCATAATTAATGTTGATTAAATCCATGTAAGACCAAAAAAATATGAAGTAACAACTGCTTTGGAACTATTTTGTATATGACATAAGTAATCAAGAGACACAGAAATCTAAATGTCTTATGGATGGCCAGGTTATGATTCAACCCTGACTGAATTTTACTGAATTGTTTGAATAATTAAATATTTTTATTAGAGGGGTTTCATTTGATTTGGGGTTTTTTCTATGTTGTTGTTTTTGTGTGTTGTTTTTTTTAATTAAGTATGACTGATAGTGGCAATTGTCATTAACTGAGAACTAACTCTTCTATGAGCAAAACATGTTAATTGAACATGAGAAAAGGCTCCAAATACATAGAATTATATATGAGCAACTTAGCATGAAGCAAGAAGAATAACCCAAAATTTCTTCCCAAGCATCAAACTAAATACAAGTGGATAAATGGGATAAATATTTGGCATATATTCTAGAAGAAAATCTATTCAAACAGAAGATTAATGCAACTGCCATGATTTTGTGTAGACAGATCTACACAGCGAACACTCATGCTGTATCTACTTTTCAACACTGCTAGGGTTAGTGTAATACATGAACTTCCAGCATGGGAAGTGCTTGTCTTACAGAATAAGAGCTAATAAACAAAAATTGTTTTATACTCTTGCATTCTCCTCTGTATCTTGTTACACCAACACTCAGATATGTAACAGTGAGTGCACATCTCAAAATTTTCTATAATCAGGAATTATTTTCTTGCTAACTGTCTTCCAGGAATTTTTACCTCTGCCTACATATATCTCTTCTGCCCTTAATTTTCTCTGTTGTCACTGAACAGAGTTGGATCTATTAATCTTCTTGTTTTGTCTTTAGTTCATTATCATGGTACAGAAAAGGTGAATAAAATTACATGCTTTCCCACTGAAGAGACTAGCAACAAAGGTCAGCGGGAATTCCTGTCCAGTTGTGTCATTAGGGGGGGGAAAAAAGGACCTTCTGCTACAACAGCTTGCTTTTCCTCAGTTCTGCCATAAAGTGAAATTAAGATGTACAAAGCTGTGGAGAAAATTCTGCATTAATCTGATGCAGGTAGAGCAACACAGCTGAAAGCAGACCCGCGAGTCAACGCACTCACTCAGTTCCCTGCAGGGGGCTTGGCCGGTGCTCAGGGCTCCACAACTTCCATTCACACGTGACTACTTTGTTAGCTTTGGCTTAAAAACCCTCCCTAAATCAGTCAGGACTGACTATCATGGACTCATTCAGAGGTGAGTTCATTTCATTTGCAGTCCAAAGAGCAGACACTTACTGGATTTATTTTCCATTATTTACAATGGAAATGAGCTCATCACTATTCCATTTTACATCTCATATTAATCAATTCATTTTTCTAGCTTGCAATCAGTTTATTAGATTCAATAAGTTCTTCATGAATTGTTAATGATAACATAAAACAACAAAATCCAGAATCTGGTTAAAAATAACACCCTTAGAACATTCTGGCCTGCTGCCACTATTATATGTGACTGGCATGAGGTGGAACACGCATTACTTTCAGCACAATTATTTGTGAGGGTCAATATGGCACCGTGGATTGCAGCTTCAGGATATGACTATAATAAATACTGTATGAGAAAACATCCATAACCTTTTGAAGAGTAGTGATGCTATAATTTTCTAGAAGTGTGTGGCAAAGCCTATATTTTCTTAGATCCATCTACTAGAGGTGCTAAGGAGAGCTGTCAGTTCTTCTTATGATCTTAATAAAGGCCTTAAACTGAATAGAATATCTCAATTATATGCAGACACAAAGTGTCATTAAAATATATTTAAAATAGTGTCAGAATAGAAGAAGTTAGATGGATTCCCATGTAATCTATAACGTATTTCAATAACTAAGACAATTTAGTTTTCAAAAGGTATTAAATATTTGTATATAATGATATTAGTCTCTTCCAAGGTGCCGTTTGCATGCAAACATATATATTTTCTGATGATGAAAACATCTACTTCAGGTTCTGGAGTTGTGTCCTGTAGAGATGACCAAAATATAGTATCATTGTATTTCTTTTGAATTTATTTCAAAAGCCCAACACTCCTGAGGAATTAAGCATCAATTTAGATAAAAAGAAGCATATCTTAAAGAAAATGCTCTCTACACTCAGAACCATTAGGGCAGGAATACAGTGATACTGCCTGGGATAAAAAAGCTTGAAAATATATTCCAAAAACCTCTCTTTCAACCTCTGCTTCTCTGTATAAATGATGACCTTTCCAAGACATCACATTGGCAACAGCCTCAAAAAATAAAGACTTAAACACAATGACTTCAAGAGAAAATGATAAGAAAATTAGAAAAATTCAAATTATGTTTTTTTAATCTTTGTTATTAAGCAAAAGCAAAATGCATACTACATTAATAAAGTCTTCTGGGGTCACTCAGACATTTTCTTCATAGTTAATAAATCATTGACAAAAGGATGAACTCAACCAAGATAACAGTTAGTTACACTGACTAACTTCCAGAAACATAATTAATGTGCACAAAGCAAGAAAAAGTGGCCATAAATTTGGCTTGGCAATCAATAAATCTCACCTAGTACCTCTGTCTAAAAAAATTGTGTTTGCAAACACAAGCAAACAAAAACCAAACCAAACTAAATTTTAAACAAACAAACAAAAAATTGTTCATACTTTATAAGTAAGCTATAAAGCTATTTGTCGTGTGTTCCTTTATAAGGATCTTCTTGCACACTTTCTCATAGATTTCTCCAGCCACTCCCATTTAGTTATATTTCCTTCTTTCATATAGGTGCTAAAACAGATAGGAAAACCATAAATAGTGTGTGACTACACTGACCAGCCATGAAGATATATGGCATCTCCTCAAATAAAAATGCAAAAGTGCATTAATCACCAATAGTATGTTCATGAAATTCTTTGCCAGGAAATAAGGGAATACTTAGAAAATAGTAATGCTTATAGTTTACAAAGAAACAGAATAATTTAAATCTATAGTCATGACTGTAGGATAAGTTAGTAAATCTTTACACTACTGCATGTAAAAACTACTCCTGTTTTTCTGTCCAAGCACAAAAGCAGAGTGAAACCTGAGTGTCAAGGGTTAGGGTTGAGATAGCCACTAGACAAACGACAAATGTTCTCTATTAACCCCTCTCCCTTTCCAAAAGGGAATAGGGGAGAGAGGCTTGTGAATTAGGAAAGACACTTAAAAGAGTTTTAATGATAATAATACAAACAAAATTAAACATACACAAATATATAAAAAACCAGTACCAATCCCAACACCCTCAATGGCAAATACATCACCTTCACCAATGATGCTGTGGAGCAGGCACTGGGAAAGTCCCAGACTGGTCTCAGGAGCAGATGGGAACCAAATTCAGGAGCTGGATTCAGGAATTCAATTCAGGAATGCACATACTAGAACTGAAGACAGATCAGACAGAGTCCTTCTCACATATTTGGCACTGAAAAAGAAGTTAACCCTCATGTTGTCTGCACAGGATCATGTATAAGCAAGAGGCTTTCTGCACACCAGTCCTAAGTAGTAACTCTAAACATTGAGAATTATCACTTCTAGAAGCAGGCACTGTCTGTGAAAATGCACTTTTAGCTTCAGAAAGTGCAGTTACTTAGAAAAGATTTAGATGAAAAGTAAAATTTCTGAATTGAATTAGGTCTGTTCTAGTTTAAACCAGGACACTGAGTTTTAGAACTGACTGTACTGAGAGTTCCATTAAAACTGAGCAGACCTTGTAGTTATTATGAAAGATAACTATCAGGCCCAGACCATCCTTATTCTGAAGACAAACAGAACCAATGAGCTGCAAAGTGTACTTTTTTTTTTTTTTCAAGTGAACAGTTATATTGTAAATTACTGCAAAATGCCATCCACTGTCCTTCACAACTGAAGCACGTGGTAATAATGCATGGCAGCTGACTGCCAAGGTTAAACCTCCAGTTTCTGGCTGAGCTCTCATCACCACACGCACCTTGGAGTCGTATCTTCCTCTGCCTCTGGCTAACTGAGGTAATGCCCTGAGATGATGGAAGGAACAGAAACAAACAGCTGAGGAAGAAATTATTTTTTTTAGGCTTCTGAATTTAGATTACATTTTAGAGCTGACAGGTGGAAATTGGAAATGATAATTATAAAGGGCATAAGCAAATAATTTGTATAGCAAGAAAGAGGGAGGACCCAGACACTGCTCTCTGTCACTTGAAAAGAAGGGGGTAACACATTGTCATCCAGGAGCCAAAATAACCTTTACTTTTCCAATTAACAGGATTGCATTAAATTTTGTGATTCTCCTCATGAGAAATGCTGAGCTTAGTTTCGCAGATACAAATCATATTCACTCTTTATTTGAATGAATTTAAGATTTGTAATAGTGTAATTACAGAAATTGCATCTACTTTTATTCCAATTTACCTTACATGTTGCCAGTTATAAAAAATATTGCATGCAATAAGTACATTTCACAGTATGCAGGCACCACGCTTCTAGCATTTAAAATGCTGCAAAAATGATCCTCTACATAAAGAGAATTTTTGTTTGTTTTCCTTAAAAATAACTTTAAAAACACCCCTATGTACAGAGTCTCTATACCACAGTGCTTATTTTTCCCCCTCTTTTTCAAGGAAAACTTTGAAGCCTTAAACTCCTAATCTTGATAGCAAAAAGTGCCTAAAACTTTTTTTTTAAAATTTTTTTTGTTAAATTTTCTAGTTTTTATTCTACTTGAAGAGCCTCAAGAACATGTTTTACTAATTTTGTATTTTGTCAGAAAGTGTTTTAAAGTACAAAATCAGTTTTTTAAAAAGTCATTGATGTAATTGCTTTGTGAATTTAAGCACTAATGTTGCTCTGAAAACTATTTGTTTATTGTTAAGATAGTGTTACTTTTTTTTTTTGTCTGAAATTAATACAAATTCAATAGTTATGTAGCAATATAAGCATAGAGATAGTAACAATCATGTCTAACTTAAGGCATAAGGAAAGTTGAACCTTATTTTGGGTAGGAGAATTTTAAAAGTGGATGGCTTTCTAAATGTGCTATACAAAAGAGAACATCTGAGTGGAGAAGTATGTTTTCCACAAAATCCCTTTTACCTCATTGTAGGGTCTTTAGTACTTGCAGCTGCCATTGGGAAGATGCTTGTTCCTGGAGGGAGGGCTAGGACATCCTCCCCAGACTG
>JAOEGS010001866.1:30024-54084 GCA_025447755.1 Corythornis vintsioides | reverse complement strand
GGGTCTTTAGTACTTGCAGCTGCCATTGGGAAGATGCTTGTTCCTGGAGGGAGGGCTAGGACATCCTCCCCAGACTGCGCACCAGTCCAAACCCCTGGCCTTTTTCAGTCTCCCATCCCTAGCAAGAGTCAATATATTATTTCATACATCCCCTGCCTTTACAGGCATGAGTTGTCTCCAGAGTAACCCTATCTGCTAGACATAGGCCTTGAAGCTGCTGGCTCACCACTGCACCTCTCTTCTACTGCAAATTGACCTCAGAGAAGAAATTCTTGCCTTTCATTTACATAAGAATTTAACAAGGAATTAAATCATTAAAGAGGCCATATGTATTCAGTTCTTCTCTGTTGGGATGCCACCAAGGTTATTTTACATCAAAGTGCAAATTATTAAGCTTCCTTTGATAAAGACTGGATAGTCATTTGATAAAGGCTGATGAGTTAAATAATATTTCTGGAATATTAGTAAAGAACCTTTAAAAAGATGGAGAGAACATTAAGACTTAGTATATTAGTAGTGCTTACCTTTGTATTAGCCTGGGAAGGAGCATCAATATCCACACTAAACATGCATCCTTTCAAACCTAAAATATATTTTCTCTCAACAGTCTTAGTCTGTAGCCCAAATGAATGTTGCATGCATAAATTCTAGCCATTGAACAGAAAAACGATATGGCACAAAAAAACAGTGTTTGCGATGATTGTCAGACATATAGCTGAGGCCGAATGAAAGCCAGTTGGAAGCTGCTCATAAAATTTGGCAGTTAAAATACATACTTTAGGCCTTATGGCTGCATTCTTTGCCATATGTTGAGAGCTGTCCCTCTCTATTTATCTGTAGCTATTGTAAGTTTGGAACTGTCCACCCCTATTTATTTGCAATCCCTTAATTAGGCATAATGGCTCAGCAACTAAAAGATATTAACATATTGCTGCAGATTGAAGGAAGAACAACAGATATAATTATAGGTTGAAAGGAGCCTGAACCATGTCAAAAGATCAAGTCTGATTTACTCACACAATGACAAAGAGGGTGATAACTACCCTACAGTCCATGTTCTGGAAAGATGCACACTCTGTGCCAAGGTCCATTTAAGCCTATATTCTAAATTTTTTCTCAAAAGCTAACATACATTGAAATAACAGTTAGAAAAGACATACTGATTCTAACTGGCAAAGTTTGATATAAAATGCCATGATCCTGACTGGGCTGTTGGTTGGCAAGACTACAACCAGCTCTGGAAAGAGAAGCTGATACATAAGGTACCAAAATTGCCGAGAATCACTCTTGAGAGGGTAATGTTTTGGAAAGGGCCTGTCACTGCCTTTTGGAGATGGCATATCAAAGACTCTAAGGCAAATGGGAGAAATTAATTTCACCACAATGACTGAATCTGCTGCTCACAAAACCCCACCACGGTGCCTTTGTTAGTCTGATTGAGAAATACATCCCAGCAGACTGAATGCAGAGGCAGAAAATTAAGCAGCATCCCCCTTTCCACTGCCTCTGACTAGTTCTAACAATACTTGGCGTGACCCTTTGATTCCAGCCTTTATTGCTTCCCTAGCGTGTTATTTTTCTCCTGATTCTTCCTCTTTTCTATACTTCTTTTCCTGGCTTCTGTCTAATACACATTGGGTTTATCCAGCAATGATAAATACACTCTTCTGCAGCAGTGCCATGAGACTACAACCTGAAAGCATTGCTTTAAACAGCAGAAAGCTCCTAGAAGTTTGCAGAGGTTCAGAGCAGCTGATAAGACATCGTGCTGTACCTGTAACTTCCCAGTAGCAAGGCTGCAGGGAAAGGAAAATCAAGAGACAAAAACTGACAGACAGAAGCAGCAGTTTTTCTTTTTTTTTTATTATTATTTATTCTTTTACTGACAGAGTTTGTTCTGTTCTAAAACAAATAGAATCGAACATCAGCAGAAAAAAAACCACACTTCAAAACTACCTAAATTGACTTATTTTCCCCCTCAAAATAGCTGTTAATACATACTATAAAGTCTGTTCAAACCATGGTTTCACCTTGTTAAATACTTCAAAGCTTAAGAAAAAAGGATGTCGGAAAGTCTCCAAATTAAAAATCTTATTTCATTATGTGCAAGTTATACAATAGTTTTCTGGCTCATTTTAAAGCTGTGCTTCTTGTGCTGGTCATTACCAGGAGAGGAAGCTGGCAACAGTCTGATACAAAGCTCTTTTGAACTAGACCACTGATGAAACAGTGAAAACATCCCCTGTATTCAGCTAGGCAGCCCCTCCTATCACATGTCCATGACATTTTGTGCTTTTTCTAAATATATTTATCTTCATGAAGCTCCCACAAGCAAGAGAAGAGCTCCTATCATCATGTAGTTGAAGGATTTAGGCACCCTAAGGAAAAAGACAAGGATTCAGATGCTGAAATGCAGACACACAGTCCCCAAATATTCCCCTGCTTATTTATGTACATTGGCACTTACCAACTGGTAGGCTCCAGTCTTTCAGCTTCCGTATGAAAAATTACAGTACAAAACTGTCACATATACTGAGAGGAGGAGCCACTCCCCTTCAGCGACAGGGCAAAAAGCAAGTCATATTCAGCTTTGTAGCATTTCATATTAATGAAACAGCCATCACTCAAGTTTTTTTTACTGGATGGATGCACCAACTAGAAAGGTACACCTGACTCTTAAGACAAGTTTGATCTTTTTTTGGTAGATTTGATCTACACTTCACCTACTCTTTACTGCCTGTGAGGAATGAAGAATTTGTATTACACAGTTCTTTTCCCCCCTTGCATCATCCATTCCCCCTGGCATAACAGGTTATTTCATGTAATGCCCTGTAAATACTAACTCTGCTGGGTAAGGCTTAAGGGAAAACGTTTCAACATTTGCAGTATAATGAATTAGAGATTGGCAGATAGGCTTGTCTTTCTTTTTTTTTTAAGTTCCTTGACTAATGTCTATCTGTCTATATTTTTTTTTCTGAAATAAAAGCCTTTTCTAAACCTCTTCAAAGTCATATCATCACAAGTCCTCCTGCTAGAAGTACTCATTTACCCAGCTCTGATCAGCAGGATTGTGAAGTGAGTGTCTCCCATACAGCTTCTGGCAAGAATTAGGAGGAAATCAAATCAAATCTGAGATTTGCTGTTAATTAGGAATGTCTAAAAGGAAGTGTGGAAATTGAAGAGAAGGCAAGAGACAGTTGTGCAGCTTTTCAACAGGACTGTTCTGACCACAAGACTCGAGGCTCAGTCAGGTATACTGTAAAGCAATTCACAGAAAAATATCCTATTAAGTAATACATTTTACAGCTTACATTTTCAGTTTCTTGAAGAGATGAGAAGAGGAAATAGCTCATTGATGCATCTCAGAAGAAAACCTTTAAAAAGAATGTTAAAATTCAGCACCAAACAGGAATATTGCTGTATAACTAAAATATTCCACTTGGGTAGTTTTATTTTATTGTCCTGTTAAAAAAAAATAGTTTCTTCTTCCTGCACAGAAGGAATTTAAAGATTCCAAAGGCAATTGTAGGAACAATGTTAACTGTGAAATATATTCTCCTTCTATAGTGTTAGTGCATAAATTATTGATGAACTCCATAAACTTTGCATGGGATTGCTCATTTCGCTGTTGCGCTGGGAACATGTGAATATGTATACTCAATATATGCAACTGTGTAGAAAACAGAAAGGCTCAACCTTATAAGCTGGTACGTTTAGCACATTTTCATTGGCACATGGAGTAAAGGGAATCTTTACTACTAGCAAGGGCTGGACTAAGTTGAGTAGTTTGTGACTACTCAAAAGTTTTCTCAGTGTAAGGCCCTGTTCAGGGCAGTAGCTTTGCTGGCTCAGTGACCTGAGCTTTCAGGGCAGATGATGTGTCAGAGATGGGTGGGATATGGAGACCGATGCAAATAAGTGGTTTTTTATATCTGCCACCAGAGTGTCTAGAAACACCCTGCACCAATGGCATAACTGAAAGTGATGTTGAAAAGTGCTATTTGGAATGAGAAATGTGGTGGGCTCCTTGATATCTAATAATAGGAGATATAGGAAATATGAGTTTTCTAAATTGGCAGTTTAAACAGCCTTGTGTTTTCAGTTCAAGTAATAGTTTATTTTTCAAAGACTAGAAAAAAAACCACACAATTGCACATAACTCTGGACTTAGTTTTTCAATTCCTTCCAGAAAAACATCTATCATAATTAAGTTTTATATGCAGATACCCTGCAGGACTTTTATTGTTAAAGCAATTATGCAATTACACACATTTGTTCATTTATGAAATAAACATATCTGTACCTTACTCTAGATGCATATGATCATGATAATTGTTCTGCCCTGAGCCCTTGATACTTTGTGAAGCAGTATCTCAGAGTCTAATTTAAACATAACAAGTGTGTCACCTCCTATATATTAAATATACACTTGACGCTGACTTTTAAGTCAGCCTACTTGGCAGCTTTTTCTAATATAGTTGTATGTTTCTCACCTACAGAGAAAACTTTTCTTTCCAGAGTAGATCTTATGCAAAGGTCTTCAAGAAAACCTGGAATTCCTGTCAAAAAACAAGCCAGGGAATTATCTGATTCGTGATTCCATATGGTATTGGAGGCCTCGATTTGAGCCTTGAAATATATTGATTTACAAATAAACAGAGTTATAGAAATGAAACAATGAATACACACTAAGCAGCGTCTTTTCTTGGAATACTAAAGATAGCCCAGGGTAATGAATGCACCCAGGATGAATATATTCAGATCAGCAATGCAATAAAAACTGACATGCAGATACCTCTCCAGTATAAGAATCAAAGCTAGAATAAGAGAGAGTATGGGTGACAGCATCTGAATCTTATTTGTCGATCATCTGTGGAGATTTGGTAATACAGCATATTCTTACAGAAAATGTAAAAATATATGTGGAGCCATGACAGATTAGCATTTAAACTAAAAGTATTGTAATTATATAAATTACACTATGTTTTCACAGTGACTGCAATTTGTAGAATGTGTGTCAGACTTGTTTTTGTTTTTTTTTTTTAGTACCTTTTGTTGGTAGGATGCTGGAAATATATTAAATTGAATTAAATTAAAACAAAGTTTTCTTAGTTAAATAGCATCTTATGTGAACGGGTTAGCAATCAGGATCAGTTTTCAATACACCAGAAATAAAGAGAGATTTCTCTTTATTGTGTATTGAAAGAACTACTTCTATGAATATTCAGAAAACTTAAGGCATTGATGATTGAAGAAAAAATTAAACACATTAGGCTTAGATTCTCCACCATTCCCTCACCCTCTTTGTTCCTATTCAGGAGAAAACAAAACAAAACAACCAACAACCTAGAGCTGAATTCTCTGACCTTTAGCTTTACAACTTACTTTCCCAGTTTAACGTCTTTTCTAACTATCACATATAAAGGATACAGCAGCTGAAATAAAGAAACATTCTGACTGTTGTTACATCTACTAACATTCACCCCTGTTACATTTTGCACAGTACATTAAGCAAAAACATAACAGGCAGTTATTACCGAGCCTGCTTTCTATTACAGAGAATCTTTGTTAGGCAGGGCAGAGGAGCAGGAAAAATGAGCAGAGGTAGAAAAAAAAGCCAAAGAAACAAAACCCCGAAAACAAAACAGAGTAATTACATTGTACCATGTTAGGAGTGGTGATGAGGTTTTCAGAACCACAATGTACTTGTTATGAAAGATACATTAAATGTAACATTAAAGCAAAACAAAATAAATACTCTAAGAAACCCAATACAAAATGCTGCTATCAAACCAGCAATCTAATCATAAGAATAGAACAACAGAAGGTAGAGATTTCACATGCCAAGATGCCCAGTAACTTTATGTTACTGCAGTGGGGGCACAATGGAGCATAATAAGGCATAAGATGAAGTACTTACATATCCCAAGTACATTTTATATACATTCTTGTATTCATCTGTAATATGTTCACATTTGTGGTTGTGTTTTTGTTTTTTTTTTTCTTTTTGGTATGTGCCTCACTGTCATACAGAAAATATGGTAGAGGCTCTGCTAAACTGTCAGGTCCTCCCTGGAGATTTGTTGTGGATGAGAAGTCCTCTGTACCTGGTCAGAGGTATTTGCACAGGCAGCTGTGGGCCCATTCAACTCCTGTCTCACAAAGCACACTGAAAAGGAAACATAACTGCCATTTCTGCAAAGCATTTCCCAGCTCCCTTTTCTTTTTGTCCCCCCTTCTTTCCCCTCTGGAACCTTCCTCCAGTCCATGAATAGTGTTTAGCTAATTCTGCCTATATTTGCAAATGTTCTGTAGGTGATGGAACCTCAATTTTTGCAAAAGAATCAGCTGAAAAACTGAAATTCATTTGGCCTCACATTACCTACAATTATTCAAGTGGCTCTCATGATATTTAGTGGTTGGTGTCAGTCTGGAAAGTTAAGACATGGGCTGTTATCAAAGGGCCACTGTAGCAATGTGAGTTAGCAAAGAGATTAGAAATCCTGTGAAATGACTTTGAAAAGGCATGAGTAAACACACATATACTTTCATACAAGAGATAGATGTGATGATGTTAAATGGCTACTCCCATACCAGCAGATGACTGGGCAATACTACCTCACTGCTCAACAGACCATATAAATACTTCCTTCATTCTTAATGGAGTAATGTCTCTCTTTTCCAAAATGAGGGTTATTATTCACTTCCAGCAATTAAATATCATTACAGATCTTTTGAAAGATATACTTTTGCAGAAGAAAAATGCACATTTATTTGATATAAGGAAATAGCAAAGCCAGTCCAAAGCCCACTGAAAACAATGGGAATACATGACTAATTTTGGGTTCAGATAACTCCCTCAAATACTAATAGTTTAAGAAATACTATTGAAAGTTTTGAAATACACATTGCATATGGTTTTTATATTTGTTGACATGCCCTATCCATATTCTAGGGGTGAAAAAAAAAAGATTATATAATAAAAACTAGGAATCATGATTGCTTTCAAAACACACAAGAGATAACAAATCAAATCAATGGCCCTTATCTCGTCAGACTGTTGAAATCTCCAGGAATGCAAAGAATTTCTTGGCATCTCTTTGCATGAGAAAACTAATATGAATGTTATTCATTGTCCCACAGAGGTGAACAATTATAACCTATTCTTTAGCCATATCTTTCTTGCTGATAAGAGTGCGTCAGGGAAGCCAGAGAAACCCATTTCTTTCTAGGTAAAAAACAAAATGTCTGGAAAAGACTGTCCTTCATTACAGAAAATGTTAGCAAATATCATGTTATCAGTTTATCGTTATTCCAGTTAGTAAAAATATATAGGTAGTTATACAGGTAAATGGAAAAGCAAAATTAGTTTCTGATCTCTTCTGTTACAAATAGACTTGCTGCTAGAAAAAAAAAAAAAAAAGGCTTAATTTTTAATCTGGGGAGAGCAAGATACAGAAATTATATGCATGGCTGAAAACATTGGACCATATACACTTGAATCAACTTCACTGGAGAGTTCTCTGAGCAAGAGAAGAGAGCACACCTCTCTGAGATTGTTTTGCTCTTGCCTGGCACTGAAAGTTATATAGGAATTTTTTTCTGCAATGGAGGTTTTTTTAAAAAATATTTATTTAGCTTTCTAGTGCCATTCCTATTAATTTCATGGAGATTAAGTGCTCCTTGGCTAAGAGTACATTATTTATTTTTTTTTCTATGAAAAGAAAGCTAAAACCCAAGCAACATTATACCTTTAAAATACATGAAGTCATTTTTGTCTTAAAACATTATTTTTCCCAAATTACAACAACAAATTTAAACTATGTCCCAAATATAGGATACTTAAAACATATTTTCTTAACCAGTTCATCGAACCTCTGAACAGACCTATTACATAGTTCCATAAGCAAAGAAAATAAAGTTCTTTTAGGGTTCCTTGAATTCAAGGCAGAGTTAATAATGTCGTGCAGACCTGATGTTGATCATTACAATAAACATGACTGAGTCCAAAGAACATCTTCTGTACCTAACACCAAAAGCACTTAGAGCTTTGGACACAGGTACCTGAAACTCTGTTCTCTCATTAGCTGACACTGAGTGAAATGTAGGGTTAGCAGAGTATTTGTTCCCATTTTTGCCTGTCTTTTAATAGTCAAACTTCAGAATTTTCTATAAACAGTCTAAAAGCAGTCACAAAAAAAATTGATAGGAATGGGAAGATTTAAACATCACATACTATATGAAAAAGACATGCATGTTGGTTGGTTTTGCTTTCTTTTTTTTTTGCTAAATACACAAAATTCCTAACTTTGCTAAGGAACAGGTATAGATTCCCCAGATTTATCAGAAAAAAAAGAGGTAATTAATAATGGGACAGGGGATTAGTTGTTCCTATATTTTTTTTCAGTTGTTTCCATTTTCTTTCTCTTCCACAAGCATTGCCTCCATTGACTTCTGAATGAGGTTTATCAAAGGGACAAACTGATTTTAGTTGTATCAGAGAAAATTGATAAATAATGTTGAGAAGTGTCACTTTCTCAACAAAAATAATACTTTTTGGGGGTCTGTTATATAATAGTCTTTAGTACTATAAATTCATTATTTACAAGCCAACACAGTTTTTGTTCCCAAGGATAAACTTTCAGATTTGCTTTAACTGTATTATCAAGGGAAGCCTGAATTACAAACATCAACAAGTATGGTTTCAATATTTAAAAGATTAGAAAATTCAATTAGACTGGAAACAGGGAGTGAATTTCTTAAAGATATTTTCCTTCTGCTTGGAAAAGCATTCTGAATTAAAAATCTCCCTTTGCTGTCAATCCCCACAAGTGAATAAATTTACACGTTTAAGTAAGTGCACTATGCAGGATTTTACTAAAGAGGGGAAAATTGCAAGGGGAGATAAATTGTAGAATTGTGGATAGATGAAAACAGACACAGTGTTACCCCTTCTGCCAGCTTAGAGTTCCTCTCAAAAAGATTTTAAAAAATATACAGTTGTCTTTCTGTGAAGATATTCAACCTTTAAGCAAAGAGTGGGTGATTATGTATGGGAGAGGCATGTAGAGAGAAGAGCACTGAAGAGAAGACGAGCAATGTGGGAAGAAGGAGCAGATAAGGAAAGGAAGCATGCAGAAAATTAAGCTAAAGAACGCACACTGAAATGAGTCATCGGCTTAAAAAAAAGACACTGAAAAAAAGATAGGAAATTCTTCTACAACTACTCATACATAGGGTATAGGTGTAGTTCTCCAGAATTTGTAAAAAGTTAAAGACAGAACTTATCTTTTCCAAGTCGTTGGAGGAATAAGAATTTTCTTTTTCTTTTTTTAATATCAAAAGAAAGGACTTGAATAGAAATAAATTTTATTAGCTTAAGTGGCTATCATGTGAAACTGACAGATACCAAGTCTGTATTGCGTTCAGTCATGTGCTTGAGATAACCTTTACGAAGGAGGAAAACATCATGGACATAATTCTAGATCCTTCAGAGAAATGTTACTAAATCTTTGTACTCTGCTCCAGGTACTCACACTGCACAGCATGTTCCTGAAATCTGGACTGGATCTCATAAGTTGGGTTAACTTCTTGTGACAACTGTGAGCATTCCCACATTGACAGGGGTTGACATACAGTATGACTAACAGAGAAACAATGTGGAGTTTCTTGTCAGTAACAAAGTACGTGGTTTTATTTGAAGTCAGTACCTGCTATCATGTCAAGAGAGCCAGCAGTCAGCTCTGAGCACATTTACTGCAGATTCCTTTTAAGAGTGTGTCACATCACTAAATCAAAATTGCTTAGTGGTTGCCAGATAGCTCATTAAAGTGAAGGAATTACTAAGTAGCCTCAGAAAAGAAAATAAGCTCAAAAGGAAGTATATGAATGAGACAGCATCTTTCTCACTTAAATGGAGTGTGGTACTTGTGCAGTTGTTCCATTTGCTGTGTCTTGGACAATGTTTTCAGGTTTAGAGTATCCAAGAAAGCCTGAGATGTTGTTTTCACCTACTGCCGATCCTTCGACAAGCAAGGGCTTGTAACGCTGACAGCAAGGTAAGTTTTTTTCCCTAGAATCAAGAAGTGAAGGCTGGCTAACTAAAAGTGCTACAGGAAACAAGTATCCACATGCAAAAATTGAGTTTGCAACAATCGGCGTGCCAGGGGTAGCCTTTTAATGTACTGTGACCAATAGATAAGCAATTTCAGGTGCAATACCTAAAACTGCCATTTTAATATATTCCCTTAGGGATGAGTGATTAGCTTCACTTCCCACTTTATCATTCAGTAAGAGTGATGCAATTTATTTTTGAAAACTGCAAGGAGGTGGTGCTAACACTGACCCAGATCAGGAACCTTAAGAAGAGGACACAAGCAGTGAGGAGGAGTGAGGTATAAATGAGTCAGTGAAAGTGCACAACATGCATATGCTCTCTGCTCTTCTTTCTTCTTCTTAAACAACCTCCAGGGAGGGGAAAAAAAAAAAAAGAAAAAAAAGAAAAAAAAAAAAGACATGTTTCTCCACTAATACAGAAAAAAATATACTATAATGTCAATTCATTTTATGCAGTGAACAAGTAGTCACCATTAAGCAGATTTACAGTTTAGAAAATCGTTTTATTGTATGTGTCTGTGGAATTTCTGTCCTAGATAAAGCTGCACTTCAGCTACACAAGGAGGATATAAGGGAACTGCTGTATAGGAACCATTTGGCACATGCTTTGCTTTTAGATTTGCACAAGTGAAATCACGTAAGATGGCACTACAGCTATAATTTAAATCAGCTCTTGTCCTAACTCTCTGAAAACAGATGCAGTACACTATATCAATGGGAAAACTCCACCTGACATTTCAAATGTTAGAATATAAATCTAGGGTATCATTTTAGTGAGAATCAGCTTCTCTGGACTGAGCTGAAGAGAGCAGAGTACAATCACTGGGCTGGTACATCTTTGTGAAAACCTGGGATAGAGGCTGCAGGGGAGAGTCCTAGAATTGAAGGGAGAACAGGAACTCACATTTGAGAGCCTGTTTACAGATAATGAGTATAGTTTAAAAGTTATTTTGGCTTCAATGTGACTTATTTCCAGTGCAGCCAGAAGGAACTGTGTGTTCTTGGCTTTCATATAATTGGCTTTATAATCATTAGATTTGGAATAAGATGGTAATTGACCATATTTAATCACAACACTTTCAAAAGAAAGCACTTATTAGGCAAGGCCTTGTCTGTAAAATTTGTCTTCAAAAATGTCTTAATGAAGATCAGATATAATTTTTTCAGTTAGAAAAATGTCATTCTAAATAAACCTGTAAAGAAAGTGACCCAAAGAGCGGGCTCTTTTTTACTTTACTGGATAAAATGAAGCTAGGATTTGCAGAAAGGTTTGCAGGAATATGGCACCATCCACAGACATAGGCAAATCTGTTCATAGCTGCACTGGCAGGTTGCAAAGCCAAGTGGTTTCAGTCAGGCTCCCTAATCCATGAGACCAGGGACCAGACAGGACAGGCTTCCCCATGTGCATGCCTGGGAATGTTAGGCTCAAGTGTATACATGTCATGAGATAAGAGTGACAGCCTGTTTTCACATATCAGATCTGTACATACCTGAACCTCAGAAACAAGTAAAAGCAGTCCTGGCTTTATCCAGGAGCAAACTATACTTGAAACCTACAGAAAATGTTTCTTCTTCTGTTGTTATGGAATGAATCAAAGGTTTAAACATATCAATGAATTAACTTTCCATTTCCCTGGGTGCATTTTGTTAACATCTGGGCTATTTCCAAAACAGCCAGTGACACTGGATTTATGAACTAGCCAAACTGTCATAGGAGTAGACAGCAGGTAGAATAACTAATTAGGGGGGAAATTAAATAATTTAAGATACTGACTCCTGCTAGCCCAGAAGTGCATCATGCTATTATTTCAGTCATTAATCTACTTTATGTCAATCTGTGGAGTTCAATTCCTATTTAAGCACATGAAAAGACCTTTCTAAAAGTCTGTAGAATCTCTTTATGTTTGACTTCCCAGCTATCTATATCTTTCTCTGTAGTTGTAGATTGCTGTTTGCCCAAATAAACCCTGATAGCAAACCCCACTGAGCTTCTCCTTTCTGAAAGCCTAAATACCCTTAGCTGAAAACAAAATGTACATTTCTCACAGGATATATTGGTAGCTGAACTTCTCTCCAATAATACATGAAGATTCTTCAAGTATTTCTTCCATGGAAGGTGACATACTTTTGTGTTGTCTGAAGCTGTGTGTGGCATAGGCTTGGCTAATGTTAAACTGAAAGAAATTGGGGTGTGATGCGTAGTTCTTGCACTGACAGGTTTGTCTTGGACTCAATGGAAATAAACTCTACCTGAGGCAGCACTTCCAACACGTCTTGTTTGTCATCAGGTTCTGGCAGAAGTGTCTTCACCACAGAAAAACTTTCAAAAGCATTTTACAATCAATTTTGAAATGTTCTTCAACTTCAGTTTTTAAAGGTGGAAAAACAAAACCAAAAAGAGGTCTTAATAATATTTCTGATTGTGAAGTCCTTCTGCAGAGTAACAATCACTTCTGCACTCCTGACAGCCAAGTGCTCTGTCCCAGGGCTGTTACATATGATAAATTACTGTTCAGTTTTTATTAATTTAGAGTACAGATCAAGTCAATTATTATAGCATATCCAAACACACGTCAATGGCAACTGCTGAATCGATGACTCAGCAGACATGTTACTTTTAGTTCTACTCTGAGGTGGACCTGGAAATAATACACTTCTAGTGAGATTTTATACTGTCTATATTACTTCTATACAAGAGGGTAGACACACTTTCCCAAGGCAGTCAGAAACTGATTATATTTACTTTGGAAATGTCAATACCACCTATATGTTTGCATTCAAGCAAATTAGTTTATTAGCAGAAATATTTGCTGAAATAAATTAATTTGACATGGAAAATTACTTACAGAGTGATCATTTGAAATAGTCATGAATGTCAACACCAGGAATCTGAGTCCAACAGTGATGTTCATCCAGTCATGAACAGAATACTTGTACATGAGGTCAAAAAACCTAGAACATAAATATTCTCAGTGAATGCCTTACAAATTTGCTACTAATCAATACATTTCTTCAACACCTGAATTTTAAACTGAGAAAATCAGAAACAGAGCACGAGTAGCTTTGAACACACACAAAAAAGACAATGCACACAGAATACTGACAAACTCACCCATTTTCTCAAAAATAATGTTTTTCTGGTATTCCTGTCCATCAATTTTAAGACAATATATTTTGGATACATAAATGAGCACTGCTTTGATCTGCCCTAATGAATTCCACAGTATTAATATCATATTCTAGATTGCCTAGATAGCACACAGTGATTTTGTACTTACCGGGAAAAGCATCTGAAAGACTGTCTTCAGTTCATTAATGGTAAGGTATTTTGGCAATTGGGTGCAACACTGCCAGACCCATCAGAGTGGCTCAATGTTATTGGCTGGTGATAATTTTCTTTGCAGAGATTGATTCTTTTTCATATATTTCTGGCTGAGAGCAGGTGTACAGAATAATAGCCCATGGCAGTGAACAGAAAGATGAAACTCAATAAAAACTGAGGATGAGAAAGAAGATTCATGTTTAGTTTGTGATAGGCATTGGTACTGCAAACACAGCAGTGCGCTTTTGGCACAGCGGAGCTGCGAGAGTCAATGGGCCATGTTGGCTTCTTAACCCTCTCACTACCTTATGCAATAAGGGAAGTATAATGGTTTCTAACATACCTATATGTCTTTGTGCCTGTGTGAAGTTGCCTGTCTGAAAAGCAACCCGAGAACAATATTTTACACCACAGAGTACAGATAATTTTGGCAGAGCAGATTTTCTGTAGGCCTAGAGATGGATTTGAATTATATTTATACTTGTTGACCTTCCTGGGCCCAGATTTATCATTTGTTTCCATGTAGGAGGCAATAAAAAAAAAAAAAAAAAGTTACTGTAAATTTAAAGACCTCCTAGAAGCTCCCTTCCCTTTCTCACAGGTTTTAAAATCAAGGAGAAATTAAAAAAAAAAAAAAGAAAAATCTCCCTACTCCCAGTATGGTGATAGCATACCTGAAATTTCCCCTGTCTTATTATCATGTCAATAGACAATAAATGTAATATCTTAAAAATTTCCTATCCTAAATGTAATTACAGGATAACCATTTCCATATGAAAGTTATTACAACAAGATTTTTTTTAAATTCCCTCCTATAGTAGTGTATTCATGTAGCTATGATGCACCAATATATCGTGCTTGTTAACTTATGAGTAGAATAAATAATATATTTTATATTACAGGTGGAATTATTATACTCTTATGTTTTCTTATTCTGCCAGGCAGTTCAATAAGCAAATGTAGCAAAAGTTAATGATTTTTCCACAAAATAAAACAAAACAAAATTGCTCTTATTATTGTTTTTTTTTTTTTCTTTTTGCATGTTCCTTTTCCCAATTATTTAAGTAGTAAGTCATCTTTTCCAAACTTTATTATTTCTCACAGATTGGAATAATACTGATCTAAATTGGGAATAAACCGTATGTGATATTGCCAGAAGACGTTCTTCTGAGTAAGGACTTGTTTTTCCTATATTTTACTAAGAATTTTGGCAGAAGAAATCAGCAAAGAAAAAACTTGGGGTTTTAATTAATTCAAAATCACGAGGATTAGTAGAAATGGTCTATGATTTTACTTTTAACCTCAGTATCCATAAATTCTTTCTGAAGATATATATAATGACCCAAACTATACTCAACAATGCTAGAGATCAACTACATAATACCACTATGGGAGGGTACAAAAACCACCAACACCAGCTACAGGATTTAAATAACATAGAGAGGGTAAATAAGTCACATGTATTGTGAAAAATACATTCTCGCTTCCCTTTTTGTTCATAAGCAAGAAACAGCAATAATAATAATATACAGCTGTTGTGTGCATGCATATACAGGCACAGAGATGCACACATGAATGCACTTTTAGTTGTACAATGTACTTTTATTTTTTTTTGACAATCCTTTCAATCTATTTTCTTTTCTTCTATCTATAGTCACATTTAGACATTTCTGACTGTGCAACCAGGCTGAATAATGACATAGAACTATCCAAACATGCTGGAAGCACTATGCTTCATTTTGAGCCTCAATTTGCACCTGAATCATATCATTATATCCAGTGCTATCACAGAGTGTATGAAACTTTCCATGTTTGATATTGTGAATGTAATTTAGAAATAAGAGGTAAGCAAGGAGACTTCAGTAAAAGATAAGGAATTGAAAAAACAGTAATGAAACTAAAAAAAAACCCCACCTTAAACAGGCCAAACCCCAAACAAACAAATAACAAGACCAAAAAAACCCCAAAAAACCAAAAAAAAATGCTCTACCTTAATTAAATGCATAACATACCATTCCATTTACAGCTGGCACAGGGTTGAACTTTCTGCATGTGAAAACTGACTATCATGGATATGGATGACCTGGCCTCATCAAAGTCATGGGGTAGTTGAGAGGATCAATTTAAGATTCAGAAATAGGTAGTGGAGGAACTGCATGAGGACAAATAGGTCTCATGAAACACCAGCAGGATTTCTGACCTGGCATGGATCTCTCCTCAAGTTCCTTTGAAAAGGATTCAAATACCTGGTTCTAACTACTATCCTACCAAGGTGCAAATCTTCACCAGGTACTGTGTTGTAACTTCCAGTAACCATGCAGGCTTTTTGAACACCCCAAAGCATCTAGACACATGTACAGACAGGCATACCCATGTGATACTGGATGATATTGTCCTTCATAGAGAAATTCACACACAAAATTTTCCTAAATATTTATTGATTACTTGGAAGACAACATTTAAATGTTACTGAAGAAGATATGCAGGTGACATAAGGCTTGTCAGACTTACTATTGAGAGACTGGTAAACACTGGAAAAGTAGACAAAGATCAGAGTCATAGATTCGTAGATTCATAGATTCATAGATTCATAGATTCATAGATATTAGGGGTTGGAAGGGACCTAGAAGATTATCTAGTCCAACCCCCCTGACAGAGCAGGATCACCTAGACCAAGTCACTCAGGAACAGATCCAGGCAGGTCTTAAGTGTTTCCAGAGATGGAGACTTCACAACCTCCCTGGGAAGCCCATTCCAGAGCTCTGTCACCCTCACTGTAAAGAAGTTCTTCCTCACGTTAAGGCGGAACCAGGTATTTTGAGCTGTCATAAATATTTTCATAATGGTAAGATTGGTGCTTCTCATTTGCCAAGAAAAACCTGCTCTTTGCCCTCAGAATATTCAACAGAACTGGCACTGAAGTAAGGCTAGTCTTGGCTTGGGGATAATAGTGAGGGAAAACCAGCCTCTGACTAGATTAACTTTTAATTCTTGGGTCCTTTCTCTGGAATAGCCTAAATCAAATCCCAGGATCCAAACACATCAGCATTTGTAGGTTTCAAGATCAATGTCAGGATACTGCAAATGTTTCTAGCAACACAGAAACTTCAGTTTGCAGCTGACCTCTTCCTAAAGCTTTGTGAAGTTTCTCCCCTCATTTCTCACAAATCACCACCATGAATATGAAATAGGCTGTAGGATTAGAAAGTCATTTCATCAAACTCCTCAGGCTGGAACAGAAGCTCCACTTGTCTGTAAAGTGTAAGGAATAAGCACGCTAATGAACTTGATTTTGCCAATTTTGTTTGTTAATAGAACCAAGAACCATTCATCTGTATTTCTATTGAAATAACAAAATAGTATAGAATGTCAAATTTTTATAGCTGGCAAATTTGCCGAATATAATTAACCATTTACAGAATTTAGGAAGGCACAAAATTTATGTAAAGGAATCCCCAATAAATTTTATTACTTACCATTAATCATTAAAGAATCTTCTCCAGACCTTGACAAATATCAAGCTACCTTCTGGTTTTCCCACCTCAGATGCTCAAACCATGCATCATTGTAGCTGGTGTGGGGACAACAACAGTACTTGCAGAGGTGACACAGAATGGCTCTGGATCCATGAAACCAAGAGGGTGACAAAATCACTATTGCATTGCTATATACACAAACTCTGCAGTGTTTATCAGAATTCTTATAGTACCAGAGCTACTGGCTACTCTCCTGCTTGGCTCCCCAGCTCTGCTGCACCAGAAGCTGCCACAACAGAAAATTACTGAGTTACACAGGTCAGATGTGATGCTGAGTGCCCCTATGGTCCATCTTTCCTCATGCAGTTACATTCACCCACTCCTGAGGCCAAGAGGCCATGCCATAACTATGCAGAAAAGGTTTCCAGAGCAGCTCACAGCTTTGGTGTCATACAGACTATAATCCTATATTTGATCAACCCTCTGGGGTGATTGGCTGGGGTGCCACAACACCCATAGTCAAAACATCTTTCTACTGTTTTACAAACAGCTTGCCAACAAGCTCACAGCTGGTGAGAATCTTTGTAATCCCACAGGAAGGAAAATTCCATGCAGTAGTATTTTAGCATCCACATATGGGGAGACATATAGTACTTCCAGGACTTAAAGGGGGCCAAAAGGAAAGATGGGGAGAGATTCTATCAATGGGATGAGGGCTAACAGTTTTAAAATCAAAGAGGGTAGTTATAGATCACATATTAGGAAGAAATTATTCATTTTGAGGGTGGTGACACACTGGAACAGCTTGCCCAGAGAAGACTGAAAGTGTTCAAGGCCAGGTTGGATGGGGCTTAGAGCAACCTGGCCTAGTGGAAGGCACACATGCCCATGGCAGAGGGATTGGAACTAGATGATTCTTTAAAGTCCCTTCCAACACAAATCACTCCATGATTCCATGATCCAGATAACTCACCAACAGGAAATAAAGTGGAAGCAAAATTGAACAATTCATAATCTAGTGAGATAACAATGTAAATAAAGTAAAAATAGAGAGGTGAAAGATAATTTAAACACACTGTATGAGGTCTCCACATATATGCCATATGTGTATGTACTTGTAACTATGTGCATGGATATATGATCCCAGTACTAATCCATGGGATTTGTGGGAGATATCCAAAGGAATGAAACTAAGATTTAATGATATGGAGGCAGAGATGAAAATGGAAACAAACAAACAAAAAAAGGAAAATAAAGGAAATTTGTTAAGGGTAACCCACTGCTCTGGGTAGAGGCTTGACAAAGTCAAGAACAGCTTACACTACAATAAAATTTGGCTACAGGAAATCTTCTGCAAATTCGATGGGAACTTAAACTGAGAAACTCTTAGGGATTCTTTGTAGAGTAAGCGTGCTCCCACACCAAGTATTTTTTGGAAAAAAAATTATAACACTATAAGAAGATAAAAATCAGAAATATACACATATCACAGAAAGAGAACAACATAAGTCTCTGCAGAGCTATCCCCAAAGGAACATTCCTCATGTCATTGTTTTCCCTGTCCTGAGCTTTAGAGAACACAGAAAAGCTGCCCTTTTTCCCTAAGAAACTGAAAGTTCATGTTAGAAAACATAGATAATATTTTCTTCAGTACTTCCCCAGACTGACAGGCACATCCCAGAAGGAGGTGCCAGGAAGGACTGGAGGTTGTTGGCTCCTCAGACTCCTGATATCAACCTCATCCCCTTGACTTCAGAAAGAAGCTCCTAGGCAGGTCATTTCTGAAAGGCATTCCTTCCTGGAAGGCAGTACAGCCATGCTGAAACCCTCCCTCCACCGCTGTCATGGGGAAAGTGGTACCTCTGCAGAGGCTTATTCCTCCCCTGCTTTAGGTCCCTTCTAGAAAGCTGCAATATCAGCTTGCAGCAGTGACACCAAAGGGGTACTAAAGGAAATCTCCAAAGTGCAAAGTTAATTTTTTGGTACCAATTCATTGACCAGACTGACATGATACCTTTGGCATCTTATGTATGGTATTTGACATGGTATATTTTCAACTCATTCATTCAATGAGAATTTTGGCCTGAAAGCCATCTCCTGTTCACATATGACAACTCTTATGAGAACAGATTAATAATTCACAGGAAAAGTTGGGTCAGCCTTTCCTTTGAATAAGTATGAGTAATGTTTAACAAGCCTCTGACAGCTGTGGGAAATGCTTAGCTTTCCTAATAATTTTAAAGACCGAATATTATTTTTTTAAGCATTCCTTTGGAGGAAGTCAATCCAAGACTATTTCCCTTGGTGTTTTCTCACACAAGTGGGGTGGTATTTTCTGAACTATCAAATGGAGTTTAAAGGGAAAGGTTTTTTATGACTACTTTGATAACTGCATGTTTGATGATAACAAGATGACTGTTTCATTCAAAGACAGAAGGAGTAAAAGCTCTCAAGAGGCTACAGAAAAGGTGGAACAGCTTACCTTCCTTCAACATGTTTGCCAATTCAGATGTTCCACTTACTGGCATGTTTTCCATGTCTATAAACAAGTAGGTTTATGAGGAAATCAGGGAAGAGCTACACAACCTTTCTCTCTATTCTCCTTGGCACTGTAAAATACAGTAACCAGCACCATGGCTCATTAAGTACAGTATTTTTGCCCTGAATATTTACCACAGTAGTGGTATGTGTATAACATGAGCACAACTACCACACAGAAATGTATAGTTTTACAAGAGATACCATACATGTCTTTATAATTTTTTTGGTATATTTTTTACAGTCTTAATAGCAAAGAGCTCTATTAGTTCTCTCTCCCCTGTAATTTCATACTAAATTCATATGTTAGCTACAAGGCAAGTGAGAGAAGCTTGCATTACTTTTAAAACAAAAGGCAGATGAGCAAATCTAACAATGAAAAAATAAAAAAGTTCTGTAGCAATACACAGTATATATCCTAGAAAATCTGGGAATAATATGAAAAAAGCTCTTGACACTTTGTACTCTTTAGCATCGTGCAATAGTCACTCTATAGACTCTTCCTATTGGCCACAGTAGGAATAATGTTACAGCAGTGGTATATCTGGATGGAACGAAGTCTTTGCTAAGTGCATTATCTTTTTACAGGTCACTTTTTTTTTTGTTCCTTATAGGAGTTACTCAAAGCTTTGTTCATAATAGAAAGTGAACTTGCTCCAATGAACAGAACAGATAAAATGTACTACGATACACATTTATGAAGTACTTTCATGATATATATGACCTTTGTGAGAAACAGATTAATTTAAAGATAAAAGCTATAAATACAGAGAAGTAAATTATTTTTTAAAAAATTAATTTCAAAGGTGTTTCAGTTGTCTCCCACAAGCAATTTTTAAAATTTGCCATTGCCAAGTTGCAGTCTGAAATGATTCCTTGCCTTTTAAGCAGTTCTCAAATCATGACAGTGAAATTACAACCTGTTGGAAACATACAGTAGTAGTGTCTGGGTTTTCCTTTTACTAACCTCCTCCAAAAAATTACTTACTCTTCGAGTGAATAATTAGACACATTTTGAAGCTCCAAGGAGCTCTGCATGCTCTTTTCCTCCTTCCGGAAAATGAAAGCTACGATCAGAGCACTTAAGCAACTTGAGTGCCAGAGTCTTCCTTGGACATAAAAGTCTAAACATACTGCAGCAAGAGCCTGCTAATCTGCTTGTACGTTCACATTAGCTTCTTACTGTTACTTTCTAAGAAGTGAAAGACAAGGCACAGGCTCCATAAAAATCAGATTTATGCAAGTTTAATAAGCCTCATTGCAGGTTATTTCTCAGATTTTCATGGTCTGCTTATCTTGGAAAGCATATAGGAAAGAAAACAAAAACCCTCTCAAATCTTGCATTCTTACAACAGCACAGAAAACAAAGGCAAAATAGTAATTTCCTCTACTGTGCAGTAGAAAGAAGACAACATTTTGCTCAGTGCGATGCTGTGAAAGCTTACATGGTGGGAAACACTTCTTTGTCATATAGAAGCTTGGTGTTGTATTAAAAGATAAGCTTTTAATTAAATTGGACTTCCTGAGAAGCTGCTAAAGACTATCTATCTGCTATGCTGCTGACGGGGCCATCAATTTTGGCACTGACAGCAAGTGGGCCTTATAGCTCAGAGTCTTGAAGTATTTTCTATTTCCCCAGTATTCATTTAACAATCAAAACATGAACTGTCATTTTGTACTTAAACCTATCTCACCATTCCTGAATGAGACCATACAATTCATGTTAAAAATTAGTAAAGCTGTACAGCTGAAGGCAGCACTTGGAGAGCATGCAAGTCAGAAGGGCAGAATTAGACTATGCTGTTGTTTCATATCATCAGTATTTTACCTTATTTGTTGTTTAGTTAGAGAATGGAAAATGGGAATGTGAAAATTATGACCAAGTGTAAAAGAGTTATAGTAGCCCTGGCTACTTCACTGTTACTGAAAAAGCACCATAAAGATCACGCTAAGACAGTAGAAAAGCTTGACGTTGCTTTGGAAGTTGCAGTACTGCGAATATTCAGAAGCCTTGAGACTGAAAATCAATGATTAGTGTGGTACAGATTTAAACCTGTGAGAAAACAGAGAGCAGACGCCCAAACATAAAAAAAGCTCCACTGAACCATTCAGACTGGTGTTTGCAGCTCTCTCCTTTGTCTTTCTAGTTGTTCTTATGTTTTCTTTGAGTAATTATCCTGAAGCAGCCGAGCATCTCAAGTTTACATGTATCACTTAAAATATTTTGTCATTGTGCCTCCTTTATTGATATAAAACTATGGGAAATTACATTAAGTGTAGTTAGGAACCATAATAATGCTCCTCTAATGTGTAGTATAAGCTGTTTTTCTTCTCAAAGCCTACACACTTCCTTTGTTTCCCTTTGCTGCTTATTGCTATTTGCTGCTTCTGGTTTCATTTTGGATTACAATTTCTTTAGAGAACAGACATAATTGTCTATGTTTGTTTTTACTCTAACAAAACCTGCACAACAATATAAACAGTTATGTAAATGTGAGGAGTAAAAGGTTTTCTTGTGCTTATATTTTCTTAGTTCTAAAAGAAATTCTTGACTTTTAAAATACCCAACTCCAGTACTTGGCAGGCTCAGAAACACATTACTTTCAAGGTGCAAGCAAGCTCTACTCCACAAAGGAGCCTATAGCTCCCCACTGTGCCATACAGAAGTGGCTGCTTACAACAGATTCATAATGACTGCCCTCATGGAAGCTACAGAGACAGACATGTGACTTATTCCCAGTGTGTTTTTCTAGTGAAAAAAGCCTCAGGAGATGATGTTGTAAATATTTCAGTTTTCTGTGATGCATAGAAACCTTTGATGGTTAAATGCCCTAGTAAGATCAAAGCATGCACAACCCATTATTTTATATTTCTGGATTCATTACATATTGTCTGCTGCATCTATACTACCTCTTTCTGTGAGTGGTGCACAGAAAACACATCGCCTCTGGTTTTACTCGCTACGTTCTAATGACACTATGGCCTTACTCAATTTGCTCCTTAAATAATCTTCGTAAGACTTGACTGCTTTTCCCCCATTAGAAAAATTGATATTGTCATACAAATTAGGGTATGACTCACTGTGAACAACGACAGTCTATTGACCGCATAGGTTGCCAGGCATTCTTAGATAATAGATGGTTTAGATCTCTTCTCACTCCTTTGACTTTAGAGAACATGGTTGTCATGACACAAGTTGATTTCATAGCAAATGATCTGAAAAAAAAAGTAAGAGAAAAGAAATAATATTTCCAATGTTTTACAGGAATCATTCTTAGGGTAGTGCTGAGGTCTCCCAAGTCCAGGCCAATGGCTTAATCTCTCATTAATTCCTCGTCATTAGAAGGTGACGTAGAAAATAAACATGGTAAATAAAAATAAATCAGTCTTTTGAAGTGGAAAAAAACCCAGATTAATAGCTAATAAATTTAACTTTACCTTCAACCTTTTGCAAAGATCCATCCCCAAAACATATTATTCTTTTCAAAGGTAATGTGATCAAGGAATATACAGTTTTTGGTGGTTTTCTTACTGAACTATTTATAGGTTTTAAGCACTGAATGCATGAAGACTCCAAATGTTGCTTACGTGTACTGCATCTTTGTTAGGACTTCCTGAACAAATCAGATACCTTTTTCCTCACTTATATACTACTGAATTAAATCTGAGCAGCCATTCTGAGGAAGAACAACACAAGAACAGTGTAAAGTATGGAAAATACAATGATGATGCCACTTGCAGTCTCCAAGCAGCTTCCATATAGGTTATGTTTGTAGCTTTTGTAGCCATTAGTATCACAACTGCACTGAAAAATAGAGCCAAATGGAATTTTAATGGAAGTTACATCTTTCAAGGTGGAAAGAGTTTCATGGATTTAGTCTTTTATATCTTAAGGTCTGATGAATGTGAGAAAATGATTTTGAAAAATTAAGTTTAAAATAATCTATAAAGTATTTGGATTTTGGCATAAAATCAAGAGATTGATACTAGAGAAGCATGTTTTTAAAACTACTATTTATTTATTGTTCCCTGTATCTTTAAAAGCAAATAATATGACTTTGAATTTCCAAAAAAAATAATAAACAGTGCTTCAGGCTTAGTAGCAGGTGTTTGTTTTTAAAAAGAGATAAATATTCCGTTTTTAGCAACACAGAAATGCTCAGTATTTTGAGATTCAGAAAAAATGGTTCAGGCACTTGTTTTAGGATCTCTCTAGACCAGATAGACAATCTCTGTACTACAAAAAGAAACATAAACAGGGTCTGCTAATGATTAAAAACCTGACAACAGTTTATTAGAACACATGATATACTCAATAGTGTAGTTTTATCTGTCTTTTTTTCTGAAACATAAAATGTAAATGGTAAAAAAGAAAACATCTTTTTACTGTACTGCTAATAAAATCTGTTATCTTATAAGACAATAATATAGTGTTTAATTTCTATTAGTTTTAAGCAAATAAGATTTACGAAACTGCTTATTTCTTTGAATGAACAATGATTTGTTCACTTGTGATATGTGTTCATGAATAATTTAGAAGCACATGACGTGCACTCTCTTCAGGACTTTTTAAAATGTTAGTCTATGAATATTCTCATATAATTA
>JAOEGS010001866.1:18430-29921 GCA_025447755.1 Corythornis vintsioides | reverse complement strand
ATGGGATATTGATTCCGTGAAAATGCAGGCCTTAGTCAGCAAGTATATACCATGTGGTGAGTTCCATCCTTTTTTTCCCAGTTCTAGGACTCCAAGAAAAACCTATGTACAGTATTTGCTTTCTAATAAAATAATTTGATTTCATCTTACTTATATGTCTATAACAAATTCCTATATTTTTTAATATCTTGTATATCACATCCATTCTTCTATTAAAACAATAGAAAGTGGTTTCCAAATTCATTTAAGGCTTTAACTTTTATTGTATTCTTCTTGATTTCCAAACATAATTTTATTTCACAGTACATTACTTTCTATTACACACTTTTGTACTTTATCATTAATACCCTTTCATTATTTCAATAAACAAAACTAAATGCAGTGTTGGCTGTTTGGCTCCATGCTTCAGTAATCTCACCATGAGTCAGACAGCTGTAGGACAAACAAATAAATGACTGCAAGACACCATTGTTTTAATTATATGTATTGATTCAAGGATGTTTAAAGCCTTGGTTTTTTTCTTGAACAATAATGTATTTGTGTCTATAAATTGATTAATGGATTGCCATCTTTATCATGTAATAACCAAATCTGCAGCTGATTAAGTAATGTGTTTCTTGTACAAATTAGCTAAATTATACATGCCAAACACATCACATTCCCCATTTAGCAGAAGAAGCTGCTTGCCAGGAAATCTTTTTATCATTAGCTCTTCTCAAGTGTGATACAGCTGTTAATAAAAGAGCAGGACACTTCAAAGAGGCAACACTGTAAAATGGAGCTAAGCATCCTACATGAGCATTGTGTTGTGATATATTTGATGCCCTTCAGATGTTGTGTAGCATACATTACATCACATCACATCACACCACACTAGTTAGTGGAGAAGTTTATATTTCCTTTAAGTTTTACTGAGTACATCATCCCTCAACACTATTTGAAATAATGAAAATTTGATTTACAGTGTATGAAGAATATACACATGCTCAGAGACAGCTTGTAATTAATTCTTTCACTTGGTCTGACTATTTTCAGCTCATAAGAGTAACTTCTCACCAACATGAGCAAAAGATATGAAAAAAAAAAAAAATAAAAAAAGAAACAAACAAATCTCACCACCAGGGCAGCTCATTTAAGAGCTGAAGAAAACTTGCTCTGCCCTTAAGGAAGCAGAGCACACCATGCTGCCAAGAACATGCAGGATTCCTTTCTGCTTTGCAAAGGAATTCTGCTTTTCTGTTGTCTCGGCTTCAACTCATTGACCTTATAGAGACCTATAGGGTAGTAAACTGTCTGCCATTACCACGTCTCACCTACCTCTTGGAGAAACAGAAGTGAGTGATTGTTTCTTTCTTGCTCATGAGGAAATCAACAAAATCATTACAGAGACCACCCAGGGACAGAAAGTGGATGATGAGGTTCCTGGAGTAATCATCTTCTTCAGGGCAGCACTTTAAAAATCCAAATTTCCAGGCTGTTGATGACACTGTAGTTTTAAAAGCAACCTTTTGGCAGTCTTGAGTAAGCTCTGGTGGGACAAATGATTGTAACTTTAAGACTTAGGTCTCCAAAACAATATGCTTCTGTCTATAAATCAGTGGATTCCCCATTTTGTTGTGTAATGATTGCATCCATAGCTGGCTGCTGAATGTATTCCTTGTGCCAATCAGCCAAGATGCCCATGCTTGAAAGTTGCTTGCTGAGTGATACTACAAGCATGGCATACACCATAATACCTAATATATATCTCCCATAAGAAATATACATAGAAAACATGGCTCAAATGATGACTCAAAACCTGTGTAATGTACTTACATTATTACATATATTTTGGAAAAATGAATAAAAACACACACATATCTATGGCTTGTTTATCTTTAGCTACAAAACTGTATGAATAGTGGTATGCATATGCATTATTCCAGGGGAATTATTTTGACTCATTTTCCCTCAAGGTGATGTAAGAATATTTCTTATTTAGAAGACCCTCCACATGTTTCTTATATGGTGTCACTGTGCATAACATAAGTGGCTGTGGCTGGAGGGCACTTGACTGATTGCACTGGTATACCTCAAAGGAGCTCAAAGAACATACTAAATTTCATAATGGGATTTTGCATCGAGTGTTGCTCAGAGACACAGAAATATCCACAGAGGTTTTTTACATTATAAAGTATTTCTGATGGTCCCACTAGAAATCTGGCCAAGAAAAGTGACAGTAAAATTTCACTGTTCACAAAATAAAGAGCATAATGAATATTTGAGGAAACAAACATGAAAAAATATTGTTACTGACTGGCACAGTGGTACGGAAGGAACAAACAGAAAATTACAACAGGATTGAAGACAGCAGACTGCTCACAGCCTAGCAAAAAACCCACCCATTATTTGATGCACTTAAAGGAACAGCTCAAAGGGGGCTTTGAAAGCGTAGCTCAGTCTAATAATAGGGCTAAGTAGTGTATGCTAATCAGCAATAAGTTGCTGCAGCTTGGCAGCTTATAATGTATTAGATTTTTACCTGAGAGACCAACAGCAGACAATCATTTCTGCAGGACATAAGAAGTGAAAAATTGGCATCTTAAATTTACCAAAGAACATACAGTAACTCTGTTATATTTTCACTGTATATGTCATGGTGTCCATAGGTCATACATCTCATACTCATTGACACAGGAAGTAGGAATTTGGGGAATTTGTCTTGAAATGTGTAGAATTATGTCATCCAGAGCTAGCAGCTACTCTGCACATTCCTTTAATTTCACCTATATTATTAAACAGCTTTGATGCTAAGACGGCAGTAACATTGGAAGCAAAAATATTAAGTAAATTATAGGTTGTTTCAGTTATACTGAAATGACTTTCAATCACAATAAAGAAACCAAACATCAAATAATTTTTATAAGGTTGTTCTTATAGAAAATGTGAATGAAAAGGGAAATTAAGAGTAGGTACTATGACTAAAATAGTAGAGTCGCACCCCTGAGAACAACTTGTTCACAAGCAGGATCAGATTAATAGTCATACAACAGAAGGAAAAAGTGCCATCTGAGGAAAGCCTGGGAGAACAGCATTTGTTTTAATAAGGCTGTTAGTGAGGCTGCTTCTCTAACACGAGCAACTCTGCTGTGCAAGGCAGTGGGTTAAAATTATGCTTTCAGTAAACACCTCTACCTTAGTTTTTACTGTCCTTGCAATTAATAGTACAGCAGGTTAGAATTTGCAGTTATTGTGGCGTGTTGTGTTTGTATAACAAGAGAATCTCCCAAATAACACTTTCATTGGTATATATATAAAAAAATAAATTACGCAATTCTCATCCACAGTGTGTAGTTCTGATGATGCCACAAAGAGAGAATTTGGTGCTTACTCTTGCAACTGTGCAGTGCCAAATGAACTACAGTTCACTCTCACAGGCTAGAAGGGTTTGTCATTTTTAGAACGTTAAAGTGAATTTGAACTTGAATAACTGTAACCTTATTTTAGACACAGAAGGGACTTGATTAGTCAAGTCAGACAAATAACACAGTATGTTAACATGTAATTCCTTGAGCAGCTCCTTCTTGTGATGATAAAAAAAGCCAGAGATGGGACAATTACCAATATATGAAGTCTAGGGAGAGCTTTTCAGATAGTATAAATGTTTCTTTGAAAAATAATTGTTTCAAAATCATGATTTTGTAACATTTGAAACATGAATCTGTATCCAAGACATCATTGCTTCTGCAAGTCCTGACTATCATTAAAACAATAATTTCTGAGTTTCAGAGAAACTCTGTTTTCCAAAATCAATTCAAGACAAGGTTTAATATATATGATTTCCAGGTTTTACTCTCAGAAGCTCTCTTTGAAATCTCTCCCTGCCTGCTCTTTGAGCCAAATAATGCTGATCTGAGTGCACAAAGCAATAGTTAAGCAATTAGCGAATGCTGTTACTCCTGCAATGGGTAATAATCATTGAATGATAGGAGAAGAGATAAAGCACAAAATCATTCTCTGTGTGTCTAAGGTCATTGCATTCCCACTATCCCTTAGATGTTTTATAACACAACATGAAAAGGAAATAATACTCACTAATGATACTTAATTGGCTATTCAGTACATACATCAAGTGCCTTTTCTCATTTTCCAGCTGAATTTTCAGTGGATATTTCTAATGATTGAATCACATAGAAACTGCTTCCTTTTCATTTCTTACTATTAAGCTTCTAGACTTTGATGTATTTTTGTCTTAGAAACTTCTTTATTGGGATTTGCTGGTAGTGGTTTGCTGGTTTTTTTGGTCATTTTCTTTTTATTGTCTTTTTTAAACTCTAAATACCTAATATCCAAATCAATATTTTCAGTGAAACTACATGAAAACTGTAAGTATAATTGAAATGCAATTTTATGCAAAAAGTAAATAAACTTACCAGTGATTCCAGCTGTTGATCTTAAGACCTATATATTTATCATTTGATCATGGTTAACAAGCTCCTAGAAGACTCAAATTAGTTTATCGCATCAAAATTCTTCATAAGGGATTATGCACCTATATTATACCTGAGAAAAGAATACAGTAATAATCCAACAGAAAAAATTTTTTTCACTATCAAACAGCAAGTAGTAAAACACACAGCTGATGTGTTTTCATCTATATTCAATACATACACTTGTAGCTCTACTAGCAGTAAATTTTTTATAACAATTTGCAAGTTTTTTCAATTCTTTCACTTCTTTGCATGGTTTGCGTACAACTAATTCTTCAGCTGCAAACAGCTAGGTCTCACAGCAGTGTTCTCTCACATTTGTTTTAAAAGGTGGTATTTCATATTTATTCAAATGTTTCCTGACTTCCTCTCTAAAGTTGTTTTGGGTAATTGCCACATACATCCCTCACAAACACAATTCTACCTGCCTTTGTAGAGAACACTGTGAAGTTTTGGCAGTGGTGATTCTGACCAGGAGCTAAGCACCCATGTCACTGCACACTCTCCTCAACCCATCACCCTTGTGAGACACAGAGGAGAGAATGGGAAGAGCAGAAAACAACAAGAAAATTTAAAAGACAGTTTAGTAAGCAAAGAAGTTAATTAGTTACCAGCTCCATACCACCTCCCATAAGCAGGCAGAAGCCCAGACAGTTCCTGAGAACCAACAACCCCTCCCAGTTGCACTGCTGAGCATTATGTTATCTGGTATGGAATACCCCTTGGATCAATCCACAATAGCTGTCCCAGCAGCAACCTATCCCAATTCTTTGACCAACTCATCCTACACAGTGAAGGGGACAGAGTGAGACAGAGTCACAAAATGACAGAATAATCATGGTTGGAAAGGTCCTCCTAGACCACAAAGTACTTGATGCTGTGCAAGCACTATTCAGCGGTAGCCAAAACATCAGTGTGTTACCAGCACTGTTTCACACAAATCCAAAACACAGCACCATAGGGTTGCTATGAAGAAAGTAAATTTCATTAGTCAGACCCAGCACAACAATGCATCCAAAGAACATGGCCTATTGTACTTTTTGTCCCTGAAACTATTACACCTACTTTATGTTCTATTTTAAACACCGCAATGCATTCTGAAAGGTGCTTATTTTTTTCTCCCTACAGGCTCACTATAAACTCAAAAATATGAATTGTATTTATACATCAACACAGCATGAAACAGGATCTTAAAAAATTACAAGCCAATGCTCAATTGCTGACTATAGATATTACACTGCACTCCAAAGAGCAATTACTAGATTTCTCCCATCCAGTCCAGAGAAAAAAACAACCAAACCACCAAACTTTCCAGAGCTCCTGAACATTTGTTTCCAATAGGAAGAACATTAGATCAAAACAAAGTTAGCAGCAACAGTATATTTTTTGCATTACATAGTGTGACATACAGAATATTAAAATCCTTCCTGCCTTTGAATCAGCTGAAGCTAGTACGCTTTGTTTTTAATTAGACATAGTATATATTCTGCTTCTGGTAGTGTTAAATAATCTTTACCATAACCTACTCCTGACTGTAAACTGAATACAAATATGTTCCCTGCCAGGCACTAAAACAGCATGGATGTTTCATAAAATTTCTCCAAGGAGATGCATAAAGTCCTTTATGCAAAGATAGACAGAGAAAAGTGGCTAACATTGAACTTTGAATTCCCAGAGCATCAATAGCACCCTGAGATGGCAGTGGCTGCCTAAGAGCACCCCTGTGGAAAGTTAGCTCTCAGGATATGGGTCCCAGACCAATATGAGGGAGTCAGTGTGCCAGCCAAATCCGACTTGCACTGGATGGGAAAAGTCTGACCAATCTGCAGACTCAGTTAAGAGTCCTGGTCAATTCAGCATCTTTACTTTTGATACAAGAAATACTGCCAAGGTTTTTCTTTTACATTTCATTTCATTTGTTAGATTAAGTCTATAGTTTGGAAGACAGATGGTGTTTACCACTTTTTTTTTTTTTTTTTTTCCTTCCAGAAATACTTTATATTCATCCTGTACTTTACTTACCCAGTTTGAAAGGCAGATGCCAGGTAAGTGTCATGTTTACTTTCCCAGGTGATCAGTGCAATTATATAGAAACATTTAAATTAAATTGCTTGGCAAATATAGACAGCATCTACCTGATTTGCTTAGCCAGTTTAAAACCTACAGTAGTAGTAGTATCCAGCATTCTCATGTCTTTAGTAAAAAGAAAAGAAAATTTTAAGAGCGAGCTAATGTGATACCCCAGCTTGCTCTTCCTATTTCTTCTCAGTCTTCCTTTGAATGGGACAGCTTTGTTCTGACTGATCCTTTTGGAGATTTTAGCATTTCTACACCTTCTTTTAAAAAAGAGTGAATTCAGCCCAATAATAAAACAGACACTGAGAAGAAAAGGTTGAATCACAAGGCACATAGATTTAATTTAGATTTTAATTTAGATAAGATACTGATTATTTTCTCAGACATAGCGCGTCATGATCCTCATTCTGGAGCAAAATGCGAGAACAATTATGGAAGTCCTAAACAAATTCCACAGATTTCCAGAGAGGTCTTACTAACTTCTCAGTGTTGTTATTGTCTCTTTCACGGCAGCGTTGTTAAAAACAACCCTGCTGACAAGGAAATGTGTTATGAATGAACAGAAGGATCTCTGCTTTGTCACACATAAAAGCTTCCCTCCAGGCACTCCTAATTATAGAGGGGTATGATGCAGAAACAAGACAGTTTCTCAGTAATGACAACAAAAGCATGAAATATCATATCTTGCACTTCCTCAGTAGTGTACCATAATTTTTGTTTGGAGCATGATGCCCATTATTTAAACTCATGATAGTTCACAGATTCCAGTCTTAATTTTCACAGTAACCAAAATCCCATCTTTTCTATCTTATTGTGAGAGGAAAAAATGGATTTACACCTTCACCTCAAAGGGATGTTGACAGCAGAATTTGAACCACCATGAGTACTGTTATACAAATATAGGTATGCCACATCCCTTCCCTCAGTAATATAAGAAACATAAAGAACCACATTTATGAGTAAAAAACTCAAGCACTGTGCTGCTAATGCTGTCATCCTTTCCCAACATCAGCTGCCTCAAATGCTGGAAAAGTCCTTTATACTCCCAGAAGGCTGATTATTATTTTAGTAACCTCCAGTAACTGAAATGGGTACCCACTATCTTAACAGTACTTCGTTATTCCCTCCTGTAGCCTCCATACTCCAAACAGTGGATTGAAATCCCCAACCTGACCTGCAGTCCCAACAGTCATTTTGAACCATTCCACTCTATGAAGAGGTTTAAAGAAACCATGACAGGAATAACTGGAAACAAGTACACACTGCTCTTAAAAGCAATGCAAAGAAACATCCCTGAATAACCCAGATTACGGAAACAATGAGAACAGAAATCAAAATTACATCTTGGACTTCACTGTAAACAATGTACCGGAGAAAGAGGGAAGGAGAAGACAACCAAGCAGTCCTCATGCATTACTCTGACTGCCCAGGTAGTCCATAATAATGTTGCACACTTCATTAAGTTTGAATGTGTCATTTATACTTCCAAAGAGGCTTTGCTGCCTTTGAAACTATTGCCTTAGATAAGACAATGAACTAAAACCCACTTCCAACAGCTGAGCAAGGTATATATTTTTATAAATTGCTTACAGAGATTTCAAGAACATTCATTGTTTGTATGGGAATGATTCTTTTTTTCCAGACTGACTCACAACATACACGATTGTTTTCATGTTTGTGTATACGACTGCAGACAAAACATTTCTGCATCAACAACGTTGTAGTAACCATAGGTGAATAAATATTGTTACTGAATGACTAATACGTAATACGTTTTTAAGACTGAGCTTGTCTTCTTTAATCAACAACAGTATCATCATTAAAAAAGCTAATGCACACTATGAGAGATTAAAAATATTTTTAAATGGATTCTAATAATCTCAGCATCATTATGTGGTATCATGCTTCTTAGCATGAAACTACCTGGAAAACAGGAAACAAAAAAAAGAGTTCACCAAAACCTGCTTCTTAGTTCAGTATAGACACAAAGGTGATAAAATACAAAACTGAGTGAAAGTAATTAGAATCTTTGATTTGGAATAATTTATCTAATATGTGGTGCAATCATGAGCAGCATGGCATTTTTTCAGTTGAGGAAAGAGGTAAAATCTTTCTCACCTCTGCAAATAACTTCAGTAAAAGATTTAAGTTTAACACAAACATTTATTAAACCTGAAGTAGAAGCTGGAAATTTAATTTCTCTAAAACAAATTAAATTAACATCTGAACTCCTAATTATTAATCTCAACTACTACTTTTGATTGTTTCTTGAACAAGGTATGATTTTAAAAATGGGTTTATGACATTCACTGTATAATATTAACAAAACTGTGACTTTTGAGTGGCAACAATTACTAAAGCTATATAAAATTATAAAGGAACGAGCAGACAGCAGTTTAGCTGTGGGATCATATTTATATAATTTTTTTACAAACAATATTGGAAAACACAGAATAGGGTTATGATTTTTTCCAAACATGAGGAAGAAAGATATTGGGTGGAAAAAAAAATTTTTTTTGAATTATTTAAGTCTGTAATATGCAAACAGATACAAAGAGTCAACTGACAATGACAGCTCTTTATGCAGGATCTGAGTCATTTTCTTTTAGCTCTATTTAACCACTGATAGCTGACATTTCAAATTAAGCAGTCGATAGCTAGGATTTCCCTCTGTTCTTTGGGGAAATTCCCTTTCACATTTACACAAACATGAAGCCTTCTGTATGTTAATCAAAGTGTGCTGCTTCACTGCTGTGAGCCTGTTTGTGAATGGGTTGGGGCTCTGGCTTTCACTTACCCTTTCCCAAATACCCAGAAAGCACTGTAAACAATGCTCAAAATGGAATGGTCTTAAACTTAAATTTTGGCAAATGTTCTGAACTATTGCATTAAAAATAGATGAATTAAAAATATAGATGAATAAATAGATCAAGACTATGATTTTTTTCCCCCCCTAGTAATAGGCATACAAATAGTCACACATTAAAATATATGTTTCATAAATAAGAACCTTGTGAATACTTACTTGAATTTGGGCTTCAGTTAATAGCTTATGTTATTTACAAAGCACAAAAGTAGACAGAAATATGTATAACACTTATAATGTAGTTAACACAAGTGCTTCATATTAGGCCTTGAAGATGAAGAAGAATATATTCCTATATTTCAAGATATATATATGTAATGAAATACTACATGCATATATTGAAATACTATAGTAGAGACAAGAAAGAAAACAGAATGAGAAGAAAGTTTCTGCTCTGTTATATTTTGCTTTTATATCTTACTGTTTCTGATTGCTATAGACTGACAGCTATAGATGAAGAATTATACTTGTCATGAGTTCTTAAGAAAGTCATATCCCAAAAATATGAACCTAAAACTATTATGTAGATCACAATGTGGTTCCTTTCTATTAAAACTTAGACATTTAATCTTCTAGAATAATCAAATCACTTTATAAATGATTGAAGCCATGTAAAGGAAACACTGATGTAAATGTTTACTGCAGTATTGGAGGCACATTGTTCATTCTAAAGGTCAGTATTCTGGTGTTCTGAGCAATTTCATTTCCCATTGAGTTCAGAGGGATTTGAAATACCTCAGGGAATGAATGATCAAGTATCATGGCCCACCTCGCACTGGATCTGAGATGTAAAGCTGAGGTCCTTCCTGTGAGTGCCTGGATATGAACTTTAGTTTTTGTTTACAGCACCTAAGTTCAATGCTTCACACAGTGGCAACCACAGAGAAATGCTTAACCATGACATTTGGATCAGATCAGAAACTTCCCAGAAGTTGGGTAGCAGGGCATAGTTGGTATGTCCGTCTGAGGCCATCTCCTGTTTCAGGAGGTTTGGGACTGTAAATAAAAATTCTTGCTGAGGGGAGCAAAAAAGGGCAAGATGTAAAGAAAAACAGCCTGACCTGAAAAAATCATACTTGAGTAGAATAAAAATGAGTCAATGGTGGGGCTTGCAGTGCCAAACCAAAAATGCAGTTTCACCTACACATATAGCACCCTGTGCAAGGTTTCCAGAGGTGACATCTAAAGCAAATCAACACCAGAGAAACTGCAGCCATCTAAAAAGAGTGGGAATGAGTCTCAGCTGCAGCTACAGCTGCTGTTACACTGCAGTAAGACGTCTGTAAGATTCAGGTTTGAAGGCCCCCTTCCAAAGAGACCTCAGATCTCCATCGTACCACAGAAACAATTCTCCAGAAATTGAGCTTTAAAATAATTATGAAATAAAAATCAGATTATGTCCCCTATTCTCAAACAGAGAGTGGGATTCTTGTTGGAAATTATCCAAACTGCTTGTATCATATTAAGTGGAAAGACCACTGACATTTCCTCACTCAGTCAAAAAACAATTCAATGAAAAGACATGCACAGAAAAACTTCAGCATGAAAATCTAATGCTTCCAGCAATGCCCATTTTTGTCCCAAACTATAACTCAGAGAGAAACAAATTCAACTAAATAACACTTATGGAAATTCAGCCTAGGCATTCTGCAGTCAATGTGTTGTAGTTCCACATATAATTCGCAGGCTTTGCAGCTTCCCACTCATCCACAGGAAGCCTGGGCACATGGGCAAGTTGTGAATACCACAGAATCACAGAATGTTAGGGGTTGGAAGGGACCTAGAAGATCATCTAGAGCAGGGTCACCTAAACCAAGTCACCTAGGAACAGATCCAGGCAGGTCTGGAATGTCTCCAGAGCAGGAGACTTCACAACCTCCCTGGGCAGCCTGTTCCAGAGCTCTCACTGTGAAAAAGTTCTTCCTTGTGTTTTCCTTAAACCTCTTGTGCTGCAACTTGCACCCATTGCCTCTTGTCCTGTCATTGAATGACACTGAGAAGACTCTGGCTCCATCCTCCCTACACTCACCCTTAACATATTTATAGACATTGATGAGGTCCCCCCTCAGTCTCCTCTTCT
>JAOEGS010001866.1:6767-18330 GCA_025447755.1 Corythornis vintsioides | reverse complement strand
TCATCTTGGTGGCCCTGCGCTGGACTCTCTCCAGTAAATCTCTGTCTTTTCTGAATTGGGATGCCCAAAACTGGACACAGTACTCGAGGTTGGGTCTCATCAGTGCAGAGTAGAGGGGGAAGAGAACCTCCCTTGATCTGCTGGCCACACTTCTCCTAATGCATCCCAGGAGGCCATTGGCCTTCTTGGCTGCAAGGGCTCATTGTTGGCCCATGGTCATCCCCCTGTCCACCAGGACCCACACTCATGATGAGTGTTGTTCTCCAAGGCACTCCTTAGTCTTATAAGTTTTTCCCCTTTTTAATAAAAGAATTTCATATTAGCATATACAGAATCGGGGAGGGGACAGGACAACAAGAGCAAATAAACAAAAAAACAAAAACAAAAAACCCACAAACCAGCAGCTTGGTTTTTCCCCCTAATTTTTGTCTTCTGAAAAATGGTGCTTTGAGTTAATAAATCTTTGTTCTTCTCCCTAAACTAAAGATTGAATTGTGTGTATGTTCGGAAAAGGTGACTGAAAGAAAAAAAAAAAAAGAAAGATCAGCAATCCTATTCACTGTTCACTTTACACCACTCTCAGCTGAAGAAAGTTATTATCACCCTGGTAATATGTGAGATTAGTGTTAGGAAACATTTTAAGGTTGTAACCTCAATTCAGCTAGACTGAAGTTTTTTAAAGCAAAGAGTGTATTTTCAAAGAATTTGTGGGAAGCAAGTTCATTCTATAAAGTGAAAATGAATCCTCATATTTCTATTAAGTTAGAGGTAATATGCATCACATTTCTATCTGGTTTTAACTTTCTTTTGTAAGTAAGTAAATATCTTATGCCTGTGGTTTTATATAAAGCAATGTTTGCTCATAAAGGGTAGGTGTTTACCTTATCCTACTTATGCAGTAAAGTAGAAAAAAATTGCCCTGAAGATGTCTCTGAAGCTCCTCATGATGTCTAGCCTGGGGTTTTGCAATCTGTTCTCCTGTTTAATATTTCAGTAAATATCACTTTGTTTCACCTAAAGCAAGACAAATTCCAGTCTCCACTGCAATTGATGGTTGCCAGGGGGCACATAGAAAACATCAGGTGTGTGAGAGTGCTAAATCATGAGCCTATGGAATTCATGTCAACAGCTAACTTCCTAGCAGCTGGAATATGCTGCAATAAGCCTCCATACACTGTCTCCTCTCTTAAAAGTTCAGTCTGTTAATGGGATTATATGCTACTGAGTACTTCTAGATCAAGTATGCACAGCTATTACCACATAATCTTCACCATTAGTCTCCTCTATTTCATGCACAGTGTTTCATGATGCATTTCTACAGCATACAAACCCCTCTGACCACCTACACATTTCTGAGACAGAACACTGGAAAGCACTGTCATAAATATTACTCTAATTTAACACCACCAAAAGCTGTGACAAACTGTAAGAGCTTTATTGATTTCGGTGCTAATCTACACAAGCACAGGGTCTAGCATATTGACTTCTGTGATGACCAAGTATTTCTAATTTCTCCCAGGAGCACTCTAATTTCTAGGACCTGCTCTGTTGGAACTGATCTTCTTAATTCTGATCAATGCTCTGTGATATTTTTAGTTCCTGACTTACTTCTTCAATATTCCCTGCCATGTGCATGCGAACGATAACTTCAGACTGATTTCTAGGAATTGTTGTATGTATATATTTCTTGGAAATTTACTATCTAAAACTAGTTTCGATAAATGAAATTTGATCAATGTGTGTTCAGGAAAGCTTCACTCTACAAGTGGGACAATCCAATACAAGAAAAAATTATCACATTTTTAATTTAAATGGGATAAAAACTTCTCTGAGTCTGTCCAACATTCAAAGATCAGCTATGACATTTTCTTTTACTGTTACAAAGTATATTGTCAACCAGAGACTTCTGATGAGATTTGTATCAGACTATCCAAATCTTGAAGAAAGAGCTTGGAACCAGAGTTTTCCTCCAGAGAAATTTTTAATTGACCTCTTGCTCTTTAACAATTTTCTAATTACCATTTATATAGAAATACAGTTTAAAGGACAGACTCAGCTTATATCTGGAGACTTCATTACTATTCACAAGAATTTTTTCCTCACTCTGTTGATAGTCTGGGATCTTTAAATCAGGCTTATTCTACACAAAGTTTTTCAAAGTCAGTCAAAGCCTTAATTCCAGAAAAGTAGGAACTTTTCCCACTGGTTGTACTCAAAACCTCATTTTAGGAAAAAGGGAACATACCACAAACACAGAGCCAAGAATTAATGACAGTGTAAATCGTTATATGAGAAAACCTAAGAGCTGCCACTTTTGCCTGATGTCATGCTTACCCTCTAGATGCCCTCCTGGATCCAAGGTTGATGCTACCAGACTTTCTTCAGAAGGACATGAGTGAGAGAGTTGCAGCAAAATTCTCCCAGTGGGGACAGTGTTGTGGTAGGTCCCTGCCACTTCATTCACAGGTTTGCATGGACTTAGCTGTTTCCTCCTTCCAGTGCCTAAGGGAGGTCTGAAATCTGCAGTACCACCTTTGTAGCCCATGGGTACCCATCAGGCTGCTGCTGCTCAAGGGGCAGCCGCCAGGGATCACAACCTCACACACAGACACAGCACTATTGGACCAGCTCCTGCAGAAGCAAACACAGTCTGATACCATGTCAGGACACTGCCTTTGTGTAATACACAGATCTTGTTTGCTAGGTGGTACTGTTCACTATAAAAGTATCTTTTCTTCACTTTATTGGTCCACATATCTTTTGTTTTGTTTCCCTTGATACTCTTTCTTGTGAACCAATTGTGCTGCATCTGCTGTGTATTCCTTCCTCTGTTAACAGTCACATTACCACCTTGAATCCAACCATCTACCTAGGTCTTCATGGACTCCTGAAAACATTTAAACCAAATAACCATGGTACTTCAGAAGTTCTTCAGTAAGTGATAATGATAACTTTCTTTTATGTATCACAGCAGGAGAATGGGGTCAGGAAGGTGTGCTCATTCAGAGGGACAGCATAGGTGAACTGTTGGGGACCTGTGTGGACTGGACAAGGGACAGTGGAGCTATTTATTCCTCTGCCAGGCTTAGTTCTCTTCACTTCCACTATTCTGCAAGTGTATATGTTTACCCTGGGATGAATAAATTATCTGACTCACAGTATATTACAATTGAAAGGGGAGTATCTAATTGCTGGAAAGCAGATGGCCTTACCCTTTTGAGTATGCCTGACAAGAACAAAAAAAATTACTGGCCTGCAGCCATATTCCCCTAGGCTGCGATCTTGTCAGATTCCATCAGCCAGGGAAATTTGGATATGATGACTGGTCAGTAATGGAATTTTTCAATGCCAGAAAAATAAAACAACACACTATTTTTTTCTGCTAGTTTAGCCACATCTGTATACCATGGAAAGAAAGAAAAATTTGCATGCTAACAGTCTTTCTTGCTTATGATACCAGTTTATCCACAACTGTGTTGATAATTACTATTATTTTCTTTTTTATTTCAGATATTTTAATTCTATTACTTGTATTGATAAATAATTAATTAGTAATATAAGAAACTAACAGAGCCTTTTAATGAGAAACTGGGCTAAAAGTAAAGTGTCAAAAAATGCAAAGTCTTCTAGTAGGTTTCTCATGGTTATATTGATATATTAACTTTTAAAAACCAACATCTCCAAACAAAATATCTTTAGAACATGCTAGTCTTTTTATAGTTGTGTTAAATCTTGGCAATGACTTTGTGTAGTGCATCAAATTGCCAAATATTAGAGAGGTGAATGATGGCAAATCAAATATTTGAATTTCTAATGGGGAACATAAATGGCTTCAAGTTATAGCCACAAAAAATTGTTCAAAAGAAAAAAGCTGACAATCTTTTTACAAGGAATTCACTTCAGAAAACAAGATGCTATCATCACAGGAACACCTTGGATAGTAAGGAGTCAGCAAAATAGCTTTTCACAAAACAAGAGAGTTCTTTCAAAATACTTTGTAATTTATATAACACCAGATATAAAGGAGCTTTTTTGCCTGTTAAATATATACAGAAAGAGTGGTCCAGTTTTAGTTAACATGCATAGATCTAATTCAAATAGTGTCTCATTCAGAGTACAGGCTGCTTTTTAACAGTGTGACAAGTGTTCCCATGGGATACACAGATTCCTGATGAGTCCGCATATAAGTCTGCACATGAGAGAGTCCAAAACAATGGGGAAAAATTATATATTCTTTGGACAAGATTCTGCCAGAGTTCTGATTACCAGGAGAAGAAGCAAGCACACTGATGTGCAGTCAGTTTTTTTGGGGTTTGGTTTTTTTGTTTTTTTGTTTTTTTCTTGCTGGCATTAAGTGATTTTTATTTTTAAGGGCTTTGTGCACCCCTCTCAGCAAGCTCTCGCAATCTGTGACTTAGAGCTTTGCTTCCTCACTTCTTTGCCCTCCCCTGCATGCCTCGATGAAGTCCCTACTTTTAGTAAAAATGTCACTTTGCTCCACAGAGTTCAGGAGTTGTCAGCACAGCTGAAGGATCCATTACACCTTGACCCCTCCTCTCTGTTGCAGAGGCAATTCAGGGATGCTCTCAGCTGGGTATATTTGTGAAGCATTAGCCGACTACTGGCTTCTCCCAGGGCCTAGGGTGTGATTTAAGGCATGGAAGAGGGGGAGAGACAGAAACCCTTGCCAGTGCTTTTCAAGGGAAGTTGATAATGCTCCTGACTCCTTGAAATTAACCTGACAGGAAGAACTGGAAATAGCCCAGACAGATCTATCTTGTGCAGTGTCAGGAAGCACAGGAGTTCACTGTGGCCTCCACTGTCAAACACAGTTTATTTAAACAGGACCACTTGTAAGAAGCACCGCTCCTTCAAACTAATAATCCTGCTGAAGTTAAATATTCCCCTCGTGGCAAAAAAATATTCTACACTAAAAGTGGCATCAAACCAAAGCCAAAAATAATTCCAGAAGGTATTTTTCTCCTGCATGATCTCTGTGACATTTCAGCCCTGATTAGAAAGTCTCCTGAGAGGTGTTCTGAGATTTCTCCCAATTACCAACCAAGGGTGCAGCTCTGCTGGACCCAACACAACCACAGCCCCAAAACCTATCCCTGGGTGCCAGGAGCACCTGGCATGTCCCTGGCAGTTTCGGTGCCTGTGCTTTCTGGTTTTCTGACCAGCAACTGCTTTCCAATTCAGCGTTGTATTTTTCCCTCTGTGTTATTTTCCTGAAGTATAATCACATACTACACAACAAAATTAAGTAAAAAATCTGCAAGATGAATAAACTTTTTTAATATGGTGAGCATAATATCATTGAAGTTTAGGGATTGAAAGCTCAATGTACATAAATTTCCATTTAGCATGTGTTTGGTCATCTGACCAACAGAATGAATGTTTTAATATGCACCTCCTTGCTACAGTTAATAGAAGTTTTTTTTCCTCTAACTAAATAAAACTTGCTAGTACATATAGAGAATAAAAGAATTATATATTTCTAGAGCACACTGTCCTTCTCTGAAGTCAGTTCACCTAAATAACTTTGTACAAATCCTACTAATAGAAAGTTCTCTAGTCTTGGTACTACCTGTTTTTGCTAAGTAACATTAGACTGTAGGATGGTGTCCTGATAATGTCAGGAGTAAAAACATTAATGGGCCAGGATGCTCTTCAAATTAATTTTCTAAATAATGTTAATAGCATTGAGGCGATTCTGCTGAGCTCTGGCTAATAAAATATTTCATTATTTTAGAATGTTACTGGTATTTTATTAGCTGGACAAGTTAGCAACTTAAGCTTTAAAAAATGTTGATCAGGAGCACGTTCAGCTAGTATTATCTCTTTCCTGTCCATCCAATATAGTGACTGCTCTTTACAGGGTAAACGACCTGCCAGAGCCCTTTTTAGCACTGTATCTTGCAGTTCAGCAAGTGTTACACCTACATTTTAAGCATCCTTAGGGAGCTGAGTAAGCAGCTCAGGCAGTACAAACCCCATCTTCCTTGCTTTCATAAGTGTATTATCTTGGGTCTCTTTTTCCTCACCTCACACAGTAGCAGCATTGCCAGCTGCCCCACTGAACATTCACATTAGTTGTTCTATGCTCCTCTACAAGCACTGAACCCTTGCTAGACAAAATACCAACACCAAGACCATAATCAAGTCTTTCAGAGGAAGAATTGAGCTTTAAAAGCTGTTTTTTGAACAGTGTTAAGCAAGGTGCCTGTCATGGCTTTTAGATTAATTAAAAAGACTCCAGATACTAAAATTCAATTTGATGTGGATGCACAGCATTATTTCTACCGTTGGAGTCAAGTATTTGACACTGAACAACCATTTGCACCACCTACAGACAAGCATGCAATCAATGCAAACTTTACGAAAACTCAAGGCATGGATTTATCTCCTCTATAAATTCTGTGTGGGGAAGATCTATCACAGCCTTCGCCCAAGGAGGTGCCACTGCACTTGAACACATCTAGCAAAGTGAGTACAAACATTCGGGTTATCAGTCTGCCATACCACAAACCAGACTCCAGGTTTGTGTTTTAACTCATCATGGATGCTGACAGAGGCTCCTAATAAGCTGTTTATACTGAGCACAAACAAATTATCTGGGAGGAAAATTACAGTCTGTAAATTTGAGCTAGTGCTCAGACAAATAACTGACATACCAGAAAATCAAGTTTTACTTTGAGTAATGATTAGTTACGTTTGCTAATATCATGGTTGCAAATCATAGCAGCATTTCAATCATTCACACTCATATAATAGTACTACAGATTAAAAATTTCATTGAGTTCTAAGAATTGCAAGATGGTAAATATTATAAAAACCTATTTATAAATACTCATTTAAATAAAAGCAATGCATCCACTTCAGTGGAATATCTAAACTGTTTTATTAATTTCCTATGAGTAATCAGGTTAGCAAAATTTGTTTTGTGATGAACTTGACAGAAAGAAATCACATCAAGTGAATAGGCACATAAAAAAAAAAACCCAAAACAAAACAAACCAACCAAACCAGCTATAAAAGTAATTAATCTTTAGTCCTTATAAGATTTAACAGTCATCTTACTTGGGAAGGATAATAGTACCATGACATTTTTGCAGGATGAAAATGTAACAAATGTTCCTGAGAATCTAATAAATGAAACATATTCTTAAAAATTAACTGAAGAGGTTTCTAATTATGAAGTGGTTTGGTTGGTTGTTTTTTAAAGTTTTACTTATGCAGGAATGGTCTGAAGACCATTGCACCTTTACCAAAAGCTTCTTCAGTTTTGCTGCCTATTCAAGGAGGGATCTGATCAATGTGTACAAAAACCTAAAGAGAGGGCTTGTCAAAGACAGATCCAGTCTCATTTCAGTGCTGCTCAGAGGCAGAATGTGAGGCATTGGGCACAAATTGAAATGTAGAATGCTCCTTCTGAACATAAGGATTTTTTTTTGTTGTGAGGTTGTGGACTCTCCATCCTGAACATCACAAGATATTCAGGCCTTTGGGAAACCTTCTCTGGGTGGCCCTACTTGAGCAGGGAGAGACAAAATGACCTCCAGATGTCCTCTTCAGCCTAATCTGCTCTGTCATTCATTATTAATTATTTTAAAGCAACTGCATTGTTTAAGAACACGCAGAATAAGGGAAGTTATCTCTGCTCTGTGTCTGAATGTGCACTATGAGGTGAATTTTTAAAGGGCTTTGTATCTGAGAATTAGCAGCATATACATACCCATATGCCAACCTGTGCTAACATATTTGCCAGTGCTGGGCACATATGAAGTGGGGAGTTAAACTGTGCCAGCTTAATAGTTGGCACAAATCTGCTTTGGTTAAATCCTTTCTGAATTAGCCACCAAAAGTTGTTTTTTTTCTGGAGTGAATCTCAGTTGTGCTCTGGTGTGCACCTGAAGTGACACAACTTTCCACATTTCTGTATCACTTTACTAGTATAAGATTCATACATAAATGGCATAATAAATCAACATCTAATAGCCTTGCAATTACAGAAGGGAGAAATATTATTCTAAAACTGAAATATTATTATTATGCTTTCTAGGCATATATGAACTCTATTCACTAATAAAATTCAGTGCCTTCTAGTATGTGATGAACAGCTGCTCCAAACACACAGTTCTTTTAGAAAAATGAATTAAGAATATATGCAATCATGACTACTGATTTCCCTAAAAATAAGACTGCAATCCTCTACAGTTAACTGGACTTGTCCAGGACACAGAAAGTTATACTTCCAAGCCTTCAATCTAGCAAATTAAGTCAATCAACAGATTCTTGCTGAAGTCCCCTGTAACAATCAGTGCTCAGCAGAAGAGATATTAGCATCAAAGGTTTAAGAAGCAGAACATGAACATAATGTTGCCCTAAAAGTTTTAAAGAACAACATCTATGGAGCAAAGTAGTAATTTAAATTTGGATTTGGAAGCATATTAGAAAGGCTGATTTCTCAGTCTTTAAAAGTGAAGCATGGTAAGACATGTTTCAGTCTGCAAAATCTTAGTAACAAAAAGAAAGATGCCTCCATTATAAATTTCAGTAGGGAGCCTTGAAAATTAAAGGTTCAGTGAAATATTCTTAGGTCAAGGCTGTACATCACTTTTTGAGGACAAAGCACAATTCTGAAATTCTGTGCATCAGCTGGTCATTCAGAGTAAAGCATTTAATACATGAACTCTGATTCTGTGCCACACCTTTCAAGAATATCAACCTTATTTCACTTTTAATCTACTACATTGATTTAACAGATAAAAATTTGAATCAATGAAGAAGGTGCAGAAGAAAATTCTTTACCATAATTTAGAGTATCAATTTAGAATTAAATGTTTTATAAAAAAAACCTTCTTGCATATTAATTAAGAAAACACTATCACTCACACATACATCACAATTGTGATGAAGAGAAGAAGCTTAACCTCTGCTAAGCAACAAGGATTACTTCAACCTTTGCCAGAAGTAAACTTCACATATGTCAAGAAACCTTTTCTACATAGTTTTTGAGTCATGGGAATGCAGCAGACATAGTGAAAATGCAGACAGAGAGAGAATCAGCAGAGCCACTGGCAGGGTTTTAAGTGGGTCCCTTGGGCAGTTGAAGGAGGCACTCCCCAAGGTCCAAGACAGAAGATCCCAGCTATGAGCAAGAAAGCATTAAAAGAGTGAGGACAGCTGGTACTTATTCATGGTAATCAGCTCCATCAAGCTGGACCAAATCACTTCCAGTCCAGCTTTGTTAAGAGGATGTCAACAGTGATGATTGCAAGGAGAGAACTTTTCGGAGTTGACATGAAGTCTTATTCTCATTTTCCCTTTTTTGTTGTTGTTGTTGTTTCTGATTTCTTGTGGCTTTTTTTTATTTTTATCTTTATTTTAAAGTGATGCAAAAAAGAAGTTAATGAAATGTGGTTTCAAACAGCACTCAAACACCACTGAAATAACTGGTAATAACCACCTGAGTCTTACTTTGCCTTGGCATTTTGTTTAAATTCCAGTTGCAGAAGTGCATTTGATATCTGGTCCTAAATGAATAAATATAATGTTCTGCTGTTTTAACTGTATGTCATTGTACCTCATTTAAAGCTACTCTCTCACTTTTTCTGAGGAGCTCAAACCATCTGGATTCCCTAAACATAAAGTACCCAAAAATGCTTCTGAGCCCCACGCAGCTTAAATCCACATTGAAACCACATATAACTCTCACCTGTAATCATAACAATCAAGGAATTGATTGAGGAGTTTGTGAATAATAATAAACGAGAGGACCTCTCAACATATGCATTTGTGTCTTTATAGAAAAATGTATCACCCCATGAGAAGACAATTATTGTGGAAACAGATACAACTCATTTTCACCTTATTTTTGAGCAAGTCACTTTATGCTCTGTCAGAATAGTCACATTGTGGTGATGAGAGAAAGAGTGGCCACACAGCTATCTGCTGCCTCTCTGCTGCTTTGTGTGGCAGATTCACAGGAGTCTGACATATCTCTCTAGTTATCTCTATCAGATTGCTCTGCATATTTTAGGCTTTTGCTCACCATGTCCCTAAATGAGCTATACTCTTTCATAAATGAGTATTGTCTTTTTTTTTAAGCTTGCTAATTTTACCAAACTAGAGGTAACATTTCATATAATCTACAAAAGTTGCTTGATTGATAAGACATTTGCTCAGACTGTCTTATCACATCATGCTTAAGGTTATTTGGTATAAAGGCCTTGTTTCATAGGCATTTTAATTTAATTAAGCAAAGCCATAGGTAGGGATTTAGAAGTATGTTACCTGCCAATTCAGTCAACAGTGAATTGAAAAAAATAAAATTCCCAAATTTCTTAACATAATTACATAACCACTTAACTACTAGTATATGGTCTTAGATACAAGAACATGGTCTGGGTTGTTATTTGATGTACACTAAACAGGATATGCCTAAATATGTGTCCTGGAGTCTTGGGTATTTGTTCTTAGATTACTTTGTGAGCAGTTCGGTATTTTTGATGCAAATGAGTTTGCACCAACATTTACCCTTTCCAGGCTTAAACAAAACATCAGGACTCATGAGAACAGAAACAAAAACTTTGCAAATGTTAAAGGAATAAAGCATCTGGCAGAGACTTTTAACATCCTCAAGAAGAACATATCCCAGTGGACATCACCATTTTGTTGTTGGAAAAAAACTTAATTCTTCTTCTAAGACATTTCATAGATTATAGACACACTGACTATTTTATAAGAGAAAAACTAAGACCTGGTGCAACAAACAGTTAAATATAATAAGAAGTGAAGCCATGTCAACCCAGATTATGTAGTCTACATCCATTATAGATAAATTCCTCCAAGTAGAGATTTTTCTCATTCACAAAACCATAAATAGAATTCCTTTTATCTGTTACTTAATATTATTTATTCTCCTCAAAACTCGAGGAAAAAACTTGGGATCTCTATGATCCACACCAATAGTTGGCACAGATAAGAGAGAACATGGGAGGGATTCAATAGTGCACTCATTTCAGATTCCAGAGAATCAGAAGATTTCCACAGATTCCCTGAAAAGACAAGATTTGCATAGATTTACCTTTTGGTGCAATTGGCCCTTCTCCTCTTGGACCAGATTTCTGGACAAGAGTATTTTCAGCTGAAAATAACATTTGAAGAAAAAAAAAAAAATAATTAAGTGTTACATACCTGTTATTTAGAGGCAGATAAAAAAATGATGTAAAATTGTATGCAAAATGATTTTCTAGTTAAGTCACATGCAGAAGAAATGCAGCTGCTCAAAAGATGAATATTAACTGCTAGAATAGACAGGATAAAATACAGATATTTAGCTCTACACCCTTTAAGTTATCATACAGTTGTGTAACCAACCCTGATGAAGTCCTGGCAAGCTGCTACCTAGAATGAAGAATGACCAAGAAAACTGTGTCTGTATATTAGTGCAGAACAAAAGAGTGGAGACGTGATGGGAATGAAGATGAGAATCAAGTATCTATTTGAGATTAAGAGAGTCAACACAGTGACCATAAGAGCACAGCAAACTAAAAAA
>JAOEGS010001865.1:0-18342 GCA_025447755.1 Corythornis vintsioides | reverse complement strand
GAGATGGAGACTCCACAACCTCCCTGGGCAGCCTGTTCCAGAGCTCTGGCACCCTCACTGAGAAAAAATTCTTTCTTCAATTAACTGATGAGAGGAGAGGATGATCATTAATATTGGACATCTACAGTTGGAACCAGTCCAAGCATAAATATCTACATTCATATGTTTGTGTAAGGACTGGGTAACCCAAACCCCTTTGCATTCAGACAGATGGATTCAATACAGGGAGAAAAATGCCTCTGGCAGGCTGACCCGGGGTGCTCTGCATCCTGCTGATATCTGTTAAACACCTAAGGCTTAATGAGGAGAACTCCAGCCCAAAACTTGGCACATGGGCAAAAGTATTCAGCAAGAAACAGTATTTTGCTTTCTGCATTAGACAGGGTTGTCAGTGCCAGTAATTTTTGACCACTGGAGCAGTGATCAGTGGAAGTTGCTCAAAAGCAGAGCATAGTTCACAAAGTACAATAAAGAACCGTAATATTTCATCATAGGTCCCTGTACAGGCAAATAATTTCCAGGGCCATTTGTCCCTTGGATTACCTAATAAGATCTCGGGGGCTTTCCCCTAAATTGAAAAAGGCATAGTGCTTTTTATACTGTAGAGAGTCTGCTGGCTACAGAATGACAAATCCAGATCATTCTCTATAAATCTGCAAAAGCCAGACTTGTTTAAAAAATAAATAAATGGCAGGACTTTCCTTAACAAAATTTAACCAACATAGAAAACTGATTTCTCTTTGTATAGTGTGTGAGTAGCTTTATTCCTATTTGTTCCCTTGAATAGTTATGTGATGACACATAATTCAATATAATGTTTGCATCAGAAGTTAGCCAAAAAAAGTAAAATACTGTAATTTTAAGTGGGTTATAACAATTTAGTGGACTTAGCTACATATATATTCTAAGGGATTTTTCTGCTTTTATTTCCCACATTTGAATTTGTTGAATCATAGCAAAACTTTGATGGTCTATTTTTTATTTACCTATTTAGAAATCATGAAAAGTTGCCTTTCCCACTGGAAATCCATCCGTTATTCATTCCAGATGTATTGCTAGCTGACTGGAATATGGTATTAAAGATTTTAAAAAGCGTAAGATTATTAAATATAATCAAATTTTACAATAAAATCTAAATTTCTTGAGCACTGTTGCCAAGCCCTTATCAACTTACCTGTGGCTGCTTTAGTATTGCACCACAGATCTTTGCAATCACTTGCAGAGTTATTTTTGATATTTTTCAGATTTGCATATAAAACTCATAAACTCACCTCTGTGAGAAAAAGCCAATAAAGGCATTGTAATACAGAAAGAGAGATATTGAAATCCATTTCCAGGCTTTACAGGGCCAACAGCTAAGCACCTGCTTAAGACCATGTGCCTTCAAGCATAGCCAAGATAAGCAATTTTCAGTTTCCTCTTTTTTTTTTGGTTTTTTTTTTTTTTTTATGTTGAAAAGAAATACATAGGAAAATTAATTGGATAAACCCCAAAAACTTAAAAATTAAATGCAGACTGCACAGGGATTTTTTATCTAGAAAATATATCTTTGCTAAATAAATAAAAATAAATCATATTCATCATACTAATCAAGAATAATGTTAGCAGAGACCCCAGGCCAGGAAATATCAATGCATGTTCACTTGAGCTTGGATCAGAATTCAATATCCAAGTGATGTTTCCAATCAAGCACGTGCATTAGCTGCACAGTATTTACACTGTTCCAGCATACAAAAGTGAGTATTTATGTAGCCTTGCTATCATGAGCCACAGGCAATAATTCAGAATAACTGACAATAAAAGAACTTTTCGTAATGGATAAACCTAGAGGTCTTCTGATTCCTATTAAACATCAAGCTTCAGTCTCTCATCTTTTAATATATATTAGTAGTTACCCCACACATTCAGGCATTTTTATCTTAAATATTTTGTTTCAAATGTATTAGTAATATACTCAGTAAAATATTTTACATTTTACTACAACAAAATATTTTGGAGTTTGATCTGAGCTTTCTAGATAATTTAAAGATATAGTGGGTAATGTAATTGTGCAGCAGCTTATAAATCAGTATATTTCATGTATTTCAAGATGCTGAAGGCATCCTATGAGGTGCCACAGTGCTCTTCATCAGACAGGTATTTTTCTATTGTACCTGTTCCTGACATTACTGTCATGCTTCAGTTCAGTGTATACTGCTGCCCCACTCCCCTTCAGTTTCCAGTCAAAATTCAGCCACGCTAGAAGAATATCAACCACAGAGGAACCAACAAGGTGCTGGTGTGAATGAAAAATTACAACGTGATGTAATCAAGAAGTTTTTTGGTTTGCTTTGGAGGGGTTTTTTTTCCCCTTTGAGTAATTCCAAGAAGTTGGTTTACAAGCTGAGTGTTACAGCATTAAGACATTGGTTTATAACACATGTTATAAAACAATTATTGCTATAATTGTTATATAACAGTTGTTGCTTCATGTTGAGCAAAGATGAGAGGACACAATTTACTTAATCTTTGATTTCCAGGGGTATCTTTGAACATCTCATTGCAACTGGAGCAGAATCTTCTGCAGTGCCCCTGGGAGTGAATGGGGATTTGCATCTAAAATACAGTGTGTGATGCACTGCTTCTTTGAACCACTTAATGCATGATGGCATTCTTTGGTCTTTACAGTAATCAAAAAATGCCATTTTCAGGTGAAAAAGGGGAAAAAATAAACAACCCCAAACAATAGTATGGAAAAGTAGCTAATCATGTCAGTGTCAGTACACTAGGAAGATGAAGCTAACTGATGAAGTCTAAGATAGGAAGCAGTTGTAGATATGGATAATGTGGATTGGAACCCTACTGATGCTCATGAGAATGATCAGAACACCTTGATATCTTGCTGAGTGGTTGAGGGTACAACAGGCCTATCTGGACTCTGATCTGCATTTTGACTGATGGAATATGAAATCAAAGCCTCTATCTCATCCTCTCTGCAATTTAAAACGCCTTTGAAAAGCTTTGGCAGTGAAATCCACAATAGGTGATTTGATTTCTGTTGGAAGTTGGACTCTCAGTGGTGCAGGGTCACAGCCATCTGTGATGGACAACATCTGTTCCAGGTTTAACTGAGACTAAAATAAACATTCCCTTCCCTCATCCTCCCTCTGTTCTTGCCACTGCCATGCTCAGTCAGCACACACACAACACAGCATCTCCTGACTCCAGCATCAGGAGGAAAACACATCTCCAGCATGACTGAACCAGAGGATTCAGCAAAACACATACTTCTGTATAAATATGTAGCTTGTCTGGACATATATGTGTAGACAGGGGTGTGGAGAACAGCACGCTGCGACATAACCATGCTGTTTATCCTTCTCCCTTGGGAGACAATCAAAGGTGACATATACTAACAGCACAACAAAATTCTCTTGGAAGATGCTGGTGAACACTGAGAAAACAGGTATGAAAGAGATAACCATCTGCCTTTATGAAAACACTGGAAAGCCATGAAATGAAAACTGCTGTGTCCATAAACACTGCCAAACTGTGCACCACGTAGCTGTAAAACAGGAGTGCTCTGCTCAGCCTGCAGATGTTACTCCAAGGAGCAACTAGCACAGACAATTTACATTGCTGGGTTTCAGAGAAGGAATTCCTGGCATCTTCTGCAAGCTCAAGTGCTGCACCTTTACAAGCTCTCCAATAACTCCACTGGCTCAACATCAGACACAGAGTAAATAGGAGTATTTGTGAGCATCCTACACAGACATGCTTCAAACATGCTAAGAGAGCTGCCAGCTACTCGAACGGAGATGAAAGCCAACACAGCACTGTGAAATCTACTCACAAGAACTTATGGGAAGCAAGAACTTCTTCAGACATTGGGAAGAATGACTCTCAGGTAGCTTGTGTTAGAAAAAAAAAAAAAAAAAAAAAAGAGAAATAAATGTGTTTGCATTTCCTGCAGTCAGAGGTGAGAGCAGAAGGAACTATGGACACTAAATCAAGAGTAAAGCAGAAGACAAAGAGCTGGGAGAAGGCATCACTGCAACAAATTACTGCAGCTATGTCACCTATGTTGACTTAAACAGTGAATCACTCACTCATTTATTGCTATGTAAAAATGCACTGAATTCTTCCTTATCTTATACAGTGCCTAGAAATAAAAGATATTCAAACATTTACAGTAACTTTCCAATTTCTGCAGCACCCTTTCTGATACAATTCACTATATATTTGAAAATTATAATAGAAAATGTCTTTCTCATTTTACAGGCAATATAATGAATATTTCCCATTTTACTATGGGAATTGTGACATTTCTATGAAGACTTTTTTTCATTATAATATACTGTAATTCTGTATATTTTAAGAAATATTTGTCCATTTGAAATTAAAGAGCTGAATACAACATGTCCTGTATGTCATTCAGAAAATACAGAATAATTTAGAGGTAGGAGGAAAAAACTAAAAGAATGCCTTTCCATTATTGACTTCACTGCTAGTAATTTGGCAAAATCCATTACAAAAGAAAAAACTGACTAAAAAATTAATTTCTGACTTGCTGTAGCTCAAAAGAGAGAATTTATTTATGTAAACCAGGTGTGGAATTTCACAAAAATGGAATGGCTAATAAGACTAATTATTTCCTTTGCATTAAATTTCTCTTCAAAAGAATAAAAGCTAAAGGGTTGAGGAAACCAACCAAACAAACCAAAACCCCAAGGTACATCAGACATGCTCTGAGCCAGAGACTAGCTTTGTTCTAGAATGTGTGGGATTTTTTTCCATTTCACAGAAGAATCGTCCTCAATCCTCCCGTTTTTAATAAATAACATTTGCAAGGCCAAGAGTGCAATAGCAAGCTCATCCTAACCAAGAAGAAAGTCTTCTTAAAAAAACCCAAACAAACAAATAAACCTAAACCAACACCCACACATAAAAAAACCAAAAGCAACCAATCAACGAACAAAAAACAACCAGAAAACTTTCCCTGAGGGCAGTAATTCCTCATATACACAGATTTTTGAGTATTTATTCAATAGTTTCCGCGTTGGGGTGTAAGAGACTGGAATTACCAGAGCTGACAGCTATAGCATGAAATTCACAGCATCCAAGATAACCAGAGTTACTTCCTACACTGTGTTTACTCAGGAAAAATCTGTCCCCCAGAACTAACTTCTGGAAGCTACATCAATAGAAATATTTTACAGTAATTATACTCACTCCAGTTTAAAAAACAATAAGCCAGGAAACTGATTACTGGACGTTGCTGAATGTTTTCTTTCAGGAGAATTAGCACACCAGCTATGGTTGCAAAGATCTGAGCAGGGCCACTCAGTCTTTAAGGCCAGCAATATATTTAATATTATGGCCTACAGAATTAAAATCAATATTTTAAAATCCTAAGGATGCTATTTTTATGAGAAAAACATTTATTAGCACATGCATGGCTTGCACCAAATCAATGTTATAATGCATTGATTTATCCTTTATGTTGAAGGTTAGTTTTGCAGGTCTGTGATTAGAAACTGACAGATCTGTTAGGAGTGAAGCAGAATTTCACCTCTGCTCTTTGCAGACTTTGCAGGAGTTTATATTTTATGTTTAAGGTATGATAGACAGGTGTAAAATAGTATTGGAAATCCTGTTTGCTTCATTTCTACAAACAACTTTACAAAGTCATATTGAAGAAGCAACTATTTTAAATAAAACAATGAAGAACTTGCAAATCTTCTTTCAGACCAGTGCCAGCATGAAGTTTACTCCTTAGGACTGCAAAAATTTAGCTTTAAAATGTTATTGTTTAAGTATAACCACTGTCATTTGGAGCTTGCTTTGGACAATAACTGTGTGATTGCTAACAAAAGGCTGTGCTAAAGTTGCAGTCTCACTAGGTCAGAGTAAACCTGATTACTCCTAAATCTGCTTTTATTTTTGATGAGCTTTGAGTTTAGAATCTAAGTTGCTGTGCTAGGAAAACTTGCACTAACCTGGGAGTTTATTCTTGAAGCTCTAGGGTTTTTTTTTGGCAAGAATTTTTTGACTGAAAGTCATTTTTTCAGCCCCAGTGCACTAACACAAAAAACCCTCTGATTTGTTACACTGGAACTAGAGTTTGGCAATGAAACAAAGCTGATAAGATTAAGCATTTCACCAGATGGTGACCACAAAGATAAATAAAAACAATAAATAACAAAAACAGTTCAAGATTTGTTGATGAATATGCCAAGAGAGATGATGCTACTAAAAATAGGTTTTCCTAAGACTTCAAAAACACTGAGCAGATAGGAAAGTATTTTTCAAAGTAATCAGTGCTAGCAATCAGCTCCCAGGGTAAAAAAGATGATGCTCAAAGATTTTATACTGTGAAGCCAATATACATGGAAATATTCAGGGACATACTGTGGTGACCTATCGAACAGAGATTACCTGCAGAGTGCACCTCTTACAGCTAAAGAGGAAAAAAATTAGGACATTATCAGGCAGGAAGCAGAACAGAAAACCAGAATGAGAAACAAGGAGTGAAACCCAATACAATGAGAAGGTTAATTTAAAATATGAACACTTCTTGGATTGCTGAGTGCAAGGGGCTCCATTTTGCATGTGCATAATAATCAATTAATCACATTGCTATGTCTCCCAGGATTCCATTACTGACGTAATTGTTAGGTGTCATAAAAAGAGCCATTAAATAGCTGATATGTGTGTTGCACACTACTTGATATCACTTTCTGTGTGTGCTGAAGTTGGATAGGGATAGAGACCTGCTTGTCACTTTTCTTCACTTTAGAAATCCCCCAACAGCTCACCCGTGGTGGATGGATGGCCTAGTATCACACAAGGCTGAGGGAATGACAGAATTTATATAAGCCTACAGTTCATTAACTTGGCAACTGTATTTTAGCTGATTTAATGGTAGAAAAAAAAGCAAGATATTAAGACATGCCTGTGCAAGCATTGCAAGACAATTGTGCAACCAAAATAAACCCCAAAAATATAAAATTGATTTTTTAAACAGAATCTTCAGTATGCAGAAAGGCCATTTTCTTCTGTGGTGCCAGGAAAGGAGAAATAGCAGAGGTCAGTGATTAAAATGGAAGGCATATAGTGCTGTGGCTGTCTGGAGATGAAATTGGATTTCTCTGTCTGGACACTTCAGATTCTTTTTTATTCCACAAAGCAAATTACTTTGCTGTAAATTCGTATTAAACAGGAAAGGGTTCAGCTGGCACAGGTAGTACTGAAAGCTTATTAGGACCCATACAGTGCATTTGCCACTGAACAGCATACATTGGAAAACCAGATCTGGTAAAACATAGAATTCATTTTCTAAATCTGCTATGAGTGTTTAAGTCTGCTCACTTACAGCTCCTTTATTTTCTGTACTGTGGAATTCTTTGCATGATTTTTTTTTTTCTTTTACTGAGCAGATAGTAGGAAACAAAACCACTTTGTTTTGGTGTTTTTTCCTTCCTATGAGCTATAGGATCAGGCTCTCTCCAGCCCATATATGATGTAAGAAAGACTTTGTATTTTTCATCTTCTATCACATTTCAAGACGATAATTTACAGCCCCACCATCTGTTTTCTGCAGTCTATTTTTATTTCAGATTTTCTTCCAGCTTATTAATTAAAATAGGGAATAAGACAGAGATGAGAACTGCTTTCAGAAAAACACACTAAGAAAATCTCTAACTGTTGGATATTTCCCAATGAGGTGTGATGACCTGATAATAGTCAGTTACTATTTCAGCCTCTAATCTACTCTCATGTGTCCCAGCTTTATTTTCTCTAGCCCTTTATTTTTGACCAAATTATCAGCCAGTGATAAAATAAATACCTTAGAGGAGTTGAAGCACATTGCTAAAACAATCTCATCGTTATCAGCTGGAGCTGCACTCTTGCCAGGGACAGCTTTGCTTCTTTCTGAAGACTCAGTCCCACGGGGCACGAGGTGCCCTAACAGTTCCAGCTGGAGTGAGCATGTTTAGAGCATCCCTGCCAAACAACAGGCAGTCAGCAGCACATCTCTGCACCAGGCTGCCCAGCAGGGATGTGCTCAGCTGCTGCCTCCCACTGCCTACCCACTGCTTAGGGCATCCCACAGCCAAAGCCAACCAGCATGAAAATAATTACCTGTGAGTATGTGATGGGCCCCGTGAGAAAGCTGGAGACATGGCAAAGCCTGACTTGAACAGCACCCGGGGTGACAGAATCTGTTGCTTGAACAAAAGCTGAAGGGCCATTAAGTTGCAGTATTAAGGACTTAATGCATAATGTACCTTCACACCATCTGGATGTTCATCTTTACATTTTCTGAACCACTAAGGTCTAAATAAAGTTAAACTTCTTATTCCACACATACTGAAAAACAAAGGCCTGACTGTATTTCACAGAAAATTCACACATTCTTGCACCAAACCTCTCGTAACACCAGCAGCATAATTGTTTAGCTGCTATAATTGAATATATAAGTGCAGAATAACTATAGGAAGAGATAATATCTCCTGTTAGGCCAAAGCACAGAGCTAGGTGAGGCACACAAACAAGACACACAAACTGTAGTACTTAATGAAGATTAGGCAATGAAGAGATGTCTGTTGGAACACACTGAACAACTGCTGCTGCTGGCACCATGGAGTACGGGAAAGGTTTGGGAGCAGGGAAATTCTGCCACTGCAGAAGATGGTGAAGGTGTTCACTGATCCAAACATAGGGAAGGGCTTCCAGTCTCTGTGTTTATCTGTGGGCCATATATGCAAGATACTATGCAACTGTGAGACTACTAGCTGATACTAATTTTTTAATTACATTAAAAAATGATGGAAGAAAATGACTCTTTATGTATCAAGACTGATATAAATTACCAGGTGTACTATCACGAAGATAATAAACCCCTTTCTTCCATGTATGTAGTAGATATAAAAGTCACAGTCATTCACATTTCACATGTCTCTGTTCCCCCATTTCCTAGTTTTATAGAACCCACTAGACAGAGGTCATTGCTATGCTCACTGCAGTCAGTCTGAGGAACAGAGAAATACCTGTGTGTGAGAGTCAAAAACCAGCTGAAACACTGGGTAAACAGGAACCACCTTCTTTTGGAATCCTTTTTGGGTCATAAGAAGTTAAATTAATATCCAAAACCTTTGATACAAAGCAGTTCAGTGTCTGTTATTCTAAGGAAATCACAGGGAGGCACTGAGCTGCTCCAGTATCTCCTCTGCTCTATCAGGGGCCATGTTACAGAAGCAGAACTCCTGACAGAAGCCCTGCTGATGGGACCCATCACTGCTCTGTCTCATCTAGCTGGTAGACTGGGTTTTTAAAGTGCATTTCAAAGAAGGTCCATGGCTTTGGATGGAGGCCTATTTGGCAAGGGTTTGATGCAGATCTATTCAAAGTGAGATAATATCAGCTCTTTGAAGGCCACTGCCAGCTGGCTCAACTGGTAACAGCCTCAAGGTCACACGAGGAAAGAGCCTGGAGCCAGGTGGACTGAAGTCAGGACACAAAAGCCATCTCACACATCCCTTCCCAAGCTGCAGTTTGTGAGCCTTGGAAAAAAACCACATAATAGGAATGTGTGGATTTCTTACCAGCTCAGCCAAAGTGAGGCCACTTCTTGGGAAGGCTATGAACTCCATTGCAAAGTTTTAGTGAAATCATTTTCAAGGTCTCGATGGGAATGCTAGTATGGTACTAACCTATTTTCTTCCTGGATAAGCAGGTTTTGTTACTGTCTCTCATCTCAAGACATCTGTATACACTTCACTTTTTCTCCATACACCAAAACTTCAGCAATTCTTCTGAAAACATCAGCCATGCAATTGTGTCACCTTCTCTAAAACCCATTGTGCTCTATGAACTGAAAGCTGACTCACCTGGTTGCCTGCTATGTTCCTCATGAGGGCACTCAAGCTGATCTGCTCCACAGCCTTCCCTGGCACTGAGCTCACACTGAGAGTTCTTGGGTCCTCCTGCTAGAGCAGTCACATTATCTAAGGTGCCATCAACTGGAAGCACCTGGGCTAGCCAGGGCTGCTGCTGCTGGAAGTGCTTGGTGAGCTCTCCTGCCAACTCCATGGTGCATCAGGCAGTTCCAGGCTGTGCTGTCCTGGAGGCTCACAGCTGTGCTCAGTTTAAAGCACTCATTTGGATAAAAGATTTCTTCTCTTTTTTTTTTTTTCTTTTTGATACAATAAAATCGAAAAATAGTTAAAAGTCTGTGTGCAACACTGAGTAAGAGGGGCTTAGGTACCACTGTCAGGACATTTTTTCTTTTTTTTTTCTCTTCAAAATAATTGTATCAGGAAATTTACATCTGTTAAAGTAATTTATCACCTGCTAACAGAAATGGAATATTTCTGACAGGATGAGAAAACATCAGTCAAACAGATTTTTCTGATATGCAAATTAATAAGAATCTGTGTTAGAACTAAGTATGCATTGTTGTAAGAAATATAATAAGCAGCATTTTTAGCTCATTAAAACTTGAAAGAACAATAAACTGAATGAAATTTATCTTAGTGATTAGAACTTCAAAGACCTTATGGTGAGTAAGAACTGGTTAATGGCCTACTAATTAACAAGAACTGAGAGGGAAAATATATCATTGTTCTCAGAGTAATCCTGCTGGGCAACTTTCAATTAACTAAGCCTTGCAAATGTGCTTTTCTAATAGAGAGTGTGTAGGCTGAATTCTGTATGAAGCATTGTTTTAACTGATATTGACTAGGGGAAGGAAGGCACATCATGGAATGCTCAACAGAAACAATAAAAGTGTGTCTTTTGCACAGGGGCATGACAGACACCGAGACAAAGGTATCTAATTTGACTGTACTTTTTAGAGCATAACCTGATAAAATATTTAAAAGAGCTGTAACTTAGATAACATTAGAGCTACCCAGAAATTTTTGAAAGAACAGATTTTATGAGGTCCAGTGGTTTGGAAAAAAAAAAAAAGATTAAAAAATAAAAAAGGATTTGACAACTATCAGCAAGGCAAGATGCCAAGAGAATTTATAGCTGACTTGAGTGAGAGCAGCAGTCTGTAAGGATAGATGAGCATCACACCAGGAAAAAGGAAGAACAGCAAATTGTGTTGCTCTCTTTAACACTGGCTATTGACTAGAATAACCTGAAGTTACACCCCATCAGCTATGTGGTTACACAGAATGCAGGAAAAAAGCTTTTGGTTTTATGTGCTTATAAAATTGACAACTGTTCTTTAAAGACTTTATTTCCCCCCAGGGATGGGAAGTGTGTCCAGCTTTTCCAGCACCCTCAACCACACCATGTTGATAGCCTTCTTTTCATAAAGGTACCCAGCAATTTGAATAATAGTCAACTAAAATACATTCTCTCTAATTCAAAACTCTACCTGCTAGAGAAAGTGACCATGCAGTCTGGTGAGCTAGAACACAGAAAAGATTGTCTGCAGGTGCCTGGGTCTCTTGTTCAATTCCTCTTGTGCATATTTGTGCAATTTCTTAAATTTTAAATGTCTTTTGTTGGTGTTTACTTGTGTGAAGTCAGTTTTCCAAAACACTTCCTGACATCCATTTAAGGACAGTATCAAAATGTCAGTCAGAATATCATCAGCAGACAACCCAAGTATTAATCTAACTGGAGAGCTGCTAATTAGCAGAGCATATTCAACCCTTGCAGGAACTGGTCCCAGGCAAGATAATCTGGTGAGTAGACCTCTGGAAATACACAGACAAGATATGCTTGAATTAAAATATATTGTGACTGTTTTGAGAAGCATTCAAGCCTCAGGATGGTGGAGGTAAAATACAGGATTTCTTTGTGCACTAAGAGCTTTCAGCAGTTCAACCCTAATCCAATTTAGAGAAATACATAACACTCTGGGCTTGCTAATGAGAGTAACATGTTTTCAGGTTAGTATTTGCACCACCACTTTGACAGTGACATACTGTTAATTAAACTTCCTCTGCTTAATGGTCACCTACTCACATGAGAAAAAAACATGGATAGAAAGTGTAAAATCTTCACATATAAGATGTACTATGCAGTCAGTTAACATTTCTTTGCTTGTTATACTCCCAGTTCTGGAGTCTCATGTAAAGTTCGGATTTAAATTATGTAGAATAAAAATGAAAAAAAAAAATTAATTGCCAAGATTTAATGCCAGGCTGAAATGGTCAATGTAAAATGGGTATTTTTTACTAGTTCTGAAATGGGTACATTCTTTTTCCAAACTATCAAAAGAAACTCACTGATCTAGAGCAATTAATGCAGAGTGTTCAGACAGACTTCAAGAATTGAAACCTGTGCTCTGGGATTTAAGTCTTTTTCCTACTTAATTCCCCTTGTCCCTCCTGATAATACTGACTTCTTGTCACTAGTTTCCACAGCCTTTATGTATTTTCTGATTCCTCCTTCCCATTACCTCTAATGGAGGGTCTATGTCCGTATCTTGCACTACAATGTTTGTAAAATCAGACCTTTTGATCAGAGTTTCTCATGGCACTAAGGAACTCACTTCTGAAGATGCCAATGCCAGGAAAACTGCATTCTTCTACTCACCCCCAGTGCTCGTTATCCAGCTTGTAACCATCACAGAATTGTAAGCTGCTGTGAACTCTTACTGAGTTGGAGCCCTGGGAAGAAAAAGCAAAGAGAAAGTTTCTGTTAGCTGGTCATGAACGTCACATCTGCTCTTATATACTTATGGGTATAATCTTCATTACATATTTTTCATTTTTTAACCAAGAAGAATGAAAACTTGACTACCAGTCTCAGCAATTAGCTAAGAAAATGTCAGAATGTGTTTCCTCACAAGGCAGTTCAGAAAGCCCTCTGCACTTACAGCATCTCCTCTCCTTCCTTGCTCTGGCTTCCATGTGATCCATAGCTGAAATCCACAGCTCAGCACTCCACCCGTGGACCAGTGCTGGCTGGATTGGCCAGCTCTCTGGGAGGTGAACCAGCTCACTGCAAGTCCAACCAACACAAGAGAGGTAGCAGGGCTATGTCTTTGGAATAAAGAAGGGGGGGTATCTGGCCAGGAAAGTGTTTTTTTAGCAGTGAATTGCCAAAGGTTGCTGCAGCCATGGTGAGTGATCTGCCCCTTACCTGTAAATGGAGTTCTCTGGCTCCCAGCAGCAGAGCAGCAGTTGTAACCATTAATGCTGCTTCTGGTTCAGTCTCAACTAGGCTGGGACCTGGGAAGTGGTCAAAGGTGCAAAGAGTTGGTGATTCTCCAAATCACTTATAGCTGATCCAAAGGTTCAATCTCGTGATAGATTCCTTCCTCCTGTTTGGTTTTCAGCCTGCCCTTGCCCGTTCCCATCTGCTCCAGGAGCTGCCAGATGCAGTATCTTCCTTCATTTCATAGTGCTGGGATAAGCATGATTCATCATCCCTCCCTGTCCTTCCCATCATAGATCTTCTAATAGACCCTTGATCTATTCAAGCTCTTCTGTGACCTTCCATTTGTCCTTCTGTATTATACCTGCTTCTCTCAGTCAGTAAGATTTGCATTTTAGACATTGGATCCCCAGAAATCTTTGCTCCCTTGCTTCTGGACCACTGCCTTTGGCATTCCTTAATAGTAGAGAACTTGATTCTGGGCTACGTTTTCTCTTTCTTTATGTCCATTTGGTTGCTTTTTTAGTGGCAGACTCAAAAACTCACTTTCAACTATTTTTCTCCTTCCAGTATAAAAGTCAAAACAGTAAATCTTTTCTTAAGTAATGAAAACTGTGAGAATTTAGGATTTTTCACATTTGTTTTCATTTAACAAAACAGTAAATCTTGAACAAAGATTCAGGGTTTTTTTTCTCCTGGAGCAACGAAGGCTCTGGTGACACCTTATAGTGGCCTTCTAGTACTGTAAAAAATATAAAAAACCTTTAATCAAGGACTGTAGTGAGAGGATGAGGGGGTCTTAAACTGAAAAAGGGTAGATTTAGATTAGATATTAGTAAGAAATTCCTTATGGTGGTGAGACAGGGTGATTCTAAAGGCATTTTGCTTCAATCAGTGCTCATCTGTCAGGGAAAGCCAATTATACAGGATATGGTAAAATACCTTTTTTTTTCTCCCTGCCATTTCTTTGGCATGTCTGTACAAATTATACATTGCATAAATACAGTAACCTTGTATCTGAGAGGATTAGGACTGTTATGAGCATATGAAATATTCTTTAGTTGTCCACAGTGCATTACTAAAGTATTCAGCCTGTGAATTATGACTACCCAATACTGGACATTTGCTCCACAGATTAAGAATCACACAGTTTGTTCTTCTGTTCAACAGAACCAATAACTGTCAGAAACTACATTAAATGTGTTTGAAAGCCATAAAAAAAAAAACCCTCTTAATCTAAAAGGGTTTTTTTTCCCAAAATTGTGCCTTTGTACATGATAGCATAATACATGTAGATATAAAGCATTAACAAAAAATGCTCTTTTAAGATGTCAAAAGTATAAATTACTGTAAACAGATGTGCTAACTGGGTCTGTTTGTAGTCTTTAATCTGTACCTCATATACAACCTCTGGTTGTTCTGTCCAAAAATTATATATTCCAAAGGCTCAGAGTGTGCAATGGAATAGATATGCTAAATAAGGTGGCTAAAGCACCAGTAGCAAGAAAAAGTGAGTTTGATAGTGTCTGAGCAATAGCAGCCACTCTCAGCACGGAGAGAGGGGAATTAGCTTGGTGCTTTGGCATATTTTGTAACTTTATATAACGTACTACCCTGTCATACTCTATTTCTTACTGCAACAACCTGCTCTGTATGGAGCTTTTATCCAAGTGAGATCCTCCATAAGAATGTGCCCAACCTCCTTACTCAGGCTAGATTCAGAAAATGGAGTGTATATGGAATTTTATGCCCCCTATTTTATTTTTTATTGTTTGTGTATATCATACTTGTAGACACCTTTGTCCCACTTAGTCCACAGCATCTTCACAAGGTTAAACAGTAACATTAACAATTAATTATTGCAGGGAAGACATAGATTTTTGTGCGTACTTTTAAATTTTCATTTGTATAATTATGCACAAAAAATATTGAAGGATCACATGAATGATATTAAACTACTGATTCTTTGCTAGTCACTGGAATAAATTCCCTGTCAAGTCACTCTTAGTCAACAATTTCTCCATGTGGAAAGAGAGGTTTGAGAAGCCTAAGGAAGAAGAGTGAAGAACTTTTATAACTTTATATCCTTTGTCATTAAAGGCAGATCCATTTGTGTAACAATGATTCTTCATATTGCATTCCCTCAGCCCCGGGGTGAAGACACCTCTCCTTTTTTTCTCATTTGCAGAATGGATATGAAGATGCAGTCCCAATAAATCAATTATACCATAGTTCAACTGTTTCTGCTGGCTTCAGCAATGGAGGGAAGCAGAGAAATTCTGGACCCTTCCCTTCATTCTGGCCACTGTTTTCCACATCTGCTTTACATCTCTTGTTTGCTTAGCTGTTGAGAGTTGATCAGTGAAGTGATCTGGATTAAAAGCAGTCCTGAGGGACAGTTAGTTTATAATTGGAACGCTGCAGCATCCAGATAGATCGTAATTTCGAGGTTTACAGTTTGTGAATAGTTCTCATGAATCACTGCATCAATCACCCACTTTTTCTGGTTTTTCTAAGTGCTCACTTGGCCTCTTGCTAACTGCACTAGAATATGGTGTCTGGCTTAGGTGGAAATGTGTCATAGCGTGGAAGTCTTTCCCCAAAAGCAGAAGTAGGCTAGCTCAAAATTAGGATTTTAGCTCAAAATTAGTAGGTTAGCTCAAAAGCAATTAAACTTTCAAGCATTTTTATAATTCTTTATCCACAACTTTCCTTCCTTCTGCGGGAGAGAGTGAGATAAGTAGCTTTCATGGGATTAAGGTGTTAAGAATTTACCTTCTCTGTTTCTTTTTGAGTGTTATATTCATGGTAAGACAAGAAACTCTATCAGAAAGCCAGGACTAATAAGAATTTCCCATCCTCCAATCCTTTGACAGCTTTCAGATTAGATTCTAAATTTTTCTTGCTGACCTTTTATTCTGGTTTGAAATCCAGCTGTGACTTTTCCCAAAACCTTTTTAATGCAGGGAAGAAAGTAAAGGGCCTGAATCTTGTGTGAATCAGTCACACAGAAGTACCTCTGGACAATCCTCTTGCTGACCTCGCTGGCTGACTAAGCAAGGGGTGACTTGTAAAACATTTATAATGTTTAGAAAAACAAAACAAAGACACAACCGAAACAAGACAGACACTCAGAACTCCTCAGCAAGTCCAGAACAGCTGAAAATGAAACAGTACAGAAATTGCCTGATATGTCAGAGCAGGATCCAGAATGATCTCACATGCTTTTCAGTTATGAGAAGTACAATGGCTGGTTGTTTCTAGGATGTGCAGCAGACATTGCATCTTGAGTAGTTAACATATGTTTAACAATAGTTACTTCAAAAATAAATACCACTGAATGTTAATCTGATATATTGTTCAGACTAGTTGGAAATGTAATGCATCACGTCTCCAGTCAGCATCACATCCTGAATTATTGAGGGCTTATGTATCTGTAAAAATAACTCTAATATATATATATATATAATGAACTAAGAAGAGCACTCACAAAGCCATTTCCAACAACAGGAATATTGCTAAGGTTAAAAAGAATGAATTCTTAGCAGTGCTTGAAGAAGAAGATCATACCTCTACCACTGGAGATTTCTAAGTGTTAACCAGGCAAGTATTTGTAGACATAGGTAAACTTGATTTTGCCTTTGAAGATAAATGACCCCCTGAGGTTTCTTTTAACCTTATTTTCTAACTGCTATAATTGTGAAAACAAAAGCTGTCCTTCAGGACTATGTTACAAGAAGCCAATTTAAATCTTATACTTTTCTCTGAAGTCAACTACATCCTAATGCCACCAGCAATAACTATAATTTCTATAGCCCAAAAAGAACCAATACAAGAGAAAACAGTTTCTCATTTAAGTATTCAGATGGCTACTTCTGGTTTTTTTGACAGAACTGTTTTCTGTAGCAGTTAATACATAATCAGCAGTATTGCTCTTTGTCACAGGGACTGCAGATATTGATTAGCTAGACTAAGAAATCAATCTCTATCATGTAAAATTTTTAACAACAGGTCATATACAGCAGAAAGGAAGAAAAGAGATAAAGCAAGTTAGCATGTCTAAAAGGCCAAAAGAACAGTTACTAGGATTGATGGCAATTTATATGACCTTATTTTCAAGAAAGTACTTTGAAAGCATTTTAAAGCTGAGTAACTTTTACCCTTGAGCAGCAGAAGTTCACATGGTCTAAAATAGCATTTCCACTTGGGTCAGATTTCTCCCAAAAAGAACCCCAAACAAACAAAAAAGCAACCAAATAGTAATATAATAATAATAATAATAATAAAATATTACACAACAAAAAAACCCAAACAATTCCAACTGAAATAATCTGATTCCACTGTTTAGGGGGGAAGGTAAAGGGTGTGGATGAAAAAATAAAATGGCTTTTCCCCTTAAAATCCAGGAAAGCTGTTACTACTTACAAGTAATCTCTCATACTTTGTCTTCTGAAAGACAAAGCACCATTTCTCAGTGGACAGCTGAAGGCATCCTGGATGATACTAAATGTTTCCTTGTATTAAACCCATCATGGTTCTGATGGCCTTTGATGCTACACATTTGTTTACCAGCTTGAAACTGCCAAACGAGCCAATTTACTCCCTCCATTTCTTACTGTTCTTACATGTCTTAAAGAAATGTTGTAGCTGAACTTGCATTATGAGCTTTTTGTTCCCGAGAAGTTATTTATAGCTTGCTCTGTAAAGCTGGGTTGAAAGATGGTTTACCTTTTAGCTCAGAGGCAATTCTTTATTCTAGTTTTCTTTTGCAGCAAACTGCTCAAGTACAAAAAACCACCTCCATCGAGTCAACAAATTCATAATCCTTGCATGATCAAAACAGCTACTGAAGACAATAAACTCTGAAATTGTGACAGATACAGCAGACTGCATTGAGACACTGGGATTCCTAATTGTGCTTTGGAACATGGGCTTGACTTTTATTTATATAGATGTGCTTAAATCCCAACGGTGCTGTGCAAAGTCCAGAGTTGCTGCCCAGTCAGCAGTTTTGGTGCTGCCTCTGTGATCATGTCTTTAAAAAGGATAAAAGATGCTGCACAATAGCATACAGGAAAGGGGAGAGCAAGAAATGTATCTTGGCCAAGTTTTTAATTCTATTTTCTCTATTTTAATTCTGTCTCTTGCTGTGCACCTATCAGCCTGTCAAGTTTAGCACACCACAGAAAGGTGGCCACTGCTCTGTTTGCTGCATAGAGTTGTCAACTCTAAATATAA
>JAOEGS010001864.1:0-33419 GCA_025447755.1 Corythornis vintsioides | reverse complement strand
GGAGGAGAACCTCCCTTGCCCTGCTGGCCACACTCCTCCTAATGCATCCCAGGATCCATTGGCCTGCTTGGCTGCAATGGCCATTGCTGGCTCATGGTCCCCCCTGCCCAGCAGGACCCCCAGGGCTCTTTCTCCAGAGCCACACAGTAAATGTGGACAGGACATTGTCTTATTTAGAAAACGACCATAGACTCAGCATCTGTCCACATCTGCAGTGTCTAAGGAGAGCTACTGAACAAATGCAAATATTCTGCTTTGCTGTGCTTCTGATTCAGTATTTGCTACAGAGGCTTGAAAAGTATCACTTACTGTACCACAGAATCTTGAGATGAACAGAAGAGAATAATATGAAATCAAACATTTCTGAGATTAACTTAGAGCCATTTGTTGGATTTCTATTTCTAGTCTTCAATTAGAGCCTAAAATAATTTGTAGAAAGCTGAACACGTAATCAAATTGCAATCAGCAAATCTTGTTTAAAAAAAAATAGGAGTCATAGAGAGAAAAGATTTAAACAACAAGCTTTAGAGATAGGAGAATAGAAGTAAATTCACTTCTACAGCCCCCCAGGAAAACCCAGACGTAATCAATTCCGGGTAAAATGTAATTAAAAGCCAGAGCTATGGGATGTGGGACAAAAGTCAGGTACATAAGAAATCTTTGAGAAATACTCCTGTGAGAACACAGTAAGATCATTGTTATTCTGCTCAGAGTTGGATCATATCAGTAAGCAATCCATACACACGCATCATTCCCCTTACAGGGAAGAAAAATAAACTCATTTTCTCCTCCCACCCAATTAACTGCCAGCTTAGAGGGGTTAAAAGACCATAACAACTCTTTGATAGCATCCCACATATTTCAGTGCCTGTCCCCAAAATAGTAACAGGTTTATCAGCTCTTCTCTAAGTCTTAACTCCTCGCTGGCCTGACACATCAGTTTGGTTCAAAGTGATCTGGAAATTAAGCATAATGACAATTACAAAAGGGAGGGAGAAAGAAAAGGGGCACTCTGTCTTTTCTTTCAATAAAACTCAGTATGGTGGTCCCTGAGAAAGAAAACCTATTCAGTTAGGCACATAATTCACTATTAAACATGATCTTGTAACTCCTAAGGAACACTAAGTTAAAGTACACTCCAAATAACACCTGATGTAAGACTGCATCAGCCATTATATCCTTAGAGTCAAAAGATCACACAGCTGCAAAGCTAGACCTGCTTTCTAGATAAATATAGGGCTGTCTACAGCACAACCACCAAGATTTTCAGATAAATTAAAAATTAATACAAAAAACCCCAACCCTAATTTCCAAACAGCTTTGCTGCTGTACACCTGTGACTCCCACATACATGCAGTTTACAACTGGTCTATGCACAAGGACAGGAGCTCAGTGTGGGGCTCTGGGGAAACATTAAGGCTGAGGAGAAAGAAAAACAGTCAGAAGGAAGGTGTCCCACATGTGAAAACACTTCTAAGAGGAAGTTTCCACACAAAAGGATGACACTGAGGAGAAAAAACCCTGTTCCCCAGTCCCACTTTCTCAGAGTAAATGTGCAATGTGTGTGCTAAGGGCTTTTGTTCCAGCTGAAATGGTGTATCACATCAACATGCTGCTTTAAACTATTCCAACTGCTAGGACAACACAATGGAAAAAGACAGCACTCAAAAAGGAATGAATGGCACAAGTCCCAGTGGGCAGCAAGGGCTCTAGCACAAAGCAGATACACATGGAACATACATGTACACAATTCCTGCTGCCATGTACGTGTACATAGGTGTACTGGAACAGCCACAGCCAGATTTCACTTAAAATCAGACTACACTTCAGTGTGCCATGATTCCACCTCATGCTGTTTCCACCTCATGACAGCAGCTTTCTGTAGGAAATGCTGTCAGCATGGTAAGAAGTGCAGCTGAATTGGGAGTTGTGGTGCATGCTGTGTGCTGGGTAAGCAGTGCAGCACTGCCCAGAGCAGGAGGTGTTCTGAAACTTCACTCCCAAAGACAGCACTGGGGAGGGTGTTTCCTCCAACCTAAAAAAACCCTTCCATTGATTTTCTTCCCTTTAAAGAAATCACATGCCTACCACATTTCAAAGGAACCTGTCCATCCTGCAAAAGCTCTTGTTTCTCTGCTGTTCCTTTGCCCTGGGTCTCAGCAGGAGTGCAGTTCCACACTTGCAGTGTGGGTACACTGCTGACCCCTGCACAGCCAAAGCCCCTGCAGGCAGGCTCACTGGCCTCACTGCAACAGCAGCTGCAGAATAAGAGTCAGAAGCACTGATGAAAGCCCTGCTGAAGAAAGTGAAGGTATTTCCAGGCACTGTAAGAAAGCAATCTGTGATCAGGTGTATAATTACAGATCATGGATCATGCAAAGTCCTACCAAAACTTCTGGGCTTCCTGTCCTTCTCTTCACCCTAAAATATTCCTATTTCTTATTTTTTCTTTCTCTCTTTTCTTGTTCTTCTACACAAACTGTGCTTTTGTCCCTTTGAGTAGATTTACAAGATCTACTCCTGACCTACTTCTCTATTGTTACTCCTGCAGCACTCATCAGGAAACTTGGCAGAACCAAAAGGCTTAGCAGCAAGGCAGGGAAGTCCTGTAATGAGCCACATCAGTGAGCAAACCTTCCCTAGCCTCACCCTGCCCTTGTTCCAGTTTCTTTGTCATTCAGCTCAGGAACAAGCTCTCAAAGGAGAGTCTGATCTCCTTCATGGAGCAAAGACTCCGGAACCAAGCTCTGCAATTTAGCCAGAATAGCAAATAGGTCCATGAAGGACCCTAAGGAGCAAGCAAGGACATTCTGAACTTTTAGTGAAGAAACCAAATTCACTGGTTCTATTTGGAGACTTAGAGCTCTGAGCAGAGACGTCTGACTTGGCATTCCACTCTGGAGAGCTGGAACAGGACAAAAGCTAATCATGATAAATGCAAAGATACAAGTGCAGTGAAGGACAAGAAAAAGGGACAACTTGGTTAACTTGGATATCACAACTGTCCAAAGAGCTAACAAAGAAAGTGACAGTGAAAAATAATAGTTTTGGGTTTCCTTCTGCTCATGTACTTTTTGCATCTGCAGAACTTTGTTGCTTTTCACTCTTTCCTCTCTCAGCTGTTCCCCATCTCTGGGAGATAACCCAGCTGTGCTCACAGCTCCCCAGGGCTCTGACAGGCCTGTGCACCCCACCAGCCAACAGGCAGGATTTCCAGTCTGATTAATACATTTCAACCCTGCTGAAAGGTCCTTTACAAAGCTCCACTGACCTCTACCATTCCTAACTAATAAAGGGGAAAACAAACCCTAAGAACCTGAAAGGAATTTTAACAAGAGAAGCCAGTGCGTGGTCTTTTTTTTTTTACAGGGTGTTATACTAGAAATGGAATTTTTTTGCAACTTGAAAAAGCAGCTAGACATGGAGCATAACCAACACCAACACTTCTCACACTGGGAAGACTTCAGTTCCAGATCTGGAGCTTTACATTATCTCTAGCCTTCACACATCCATTCTGGCATCAGGGCTCCAGAAGGTGCAACCACTAGCACGAGATAAAGCAAAGCTTTGGGGTTGTCTGTACAAAGTTCGTGTCCCAGCTCCCCTAGTATTCTGCTAGGCTACAATTCTAAGTAGTGCCCAGGAAGAGAAGCCCTTTATTCTGTACAGTAGTTTATTTTCTTCAGGCAAACACAGACTATGTGGAAGTGTCTGGGATTTCTGCTGTAGAAGCTAAAGCACATTTTCATCCGCAGTGTGAGCAGACTCAGTGAACAAGCCACACGTGGTCCCAGCAGTACACTAGTGCCTATCTTGCCTCTGACACCAAGGGAGTGCTTCTCAGGGATGAATCTGTGGGCAGAAGAGCCTGGTATGATAATTTAGCCTGGTCTCCTGAACAGTGCTGGCAATGTTCATTCATTCCACAGCTCCCTTCAAGAATACCAGCAGAGGAACCAATTAATTCTGTTTGTGACAGCACTGGTCGTTTGCAGCATGCCACCTCTCACCTAGTGAGGACTTCGGAACAGCAGCCCCTCCTTCTCTGGGGCCAAGCCCTCCAGCCCTCCTTTCTCTGGGGACAAGAACAGCCTTTGACTAGCATGGGTGGATTTGCAGAGCCACAGGCAAACCTGTGAACAGCTGAAACTCTGTAATTAGCTACTGGTTCCCTGTGAGATCCAATAAATTAGTGACAGAAAATCACAATCAGCATGTTGTCTCTTAGCTGGCTTGAAGCACCTGTGAGCTGTGATTTCCTATTCTGGAAAGAACACTTATTCATGGGGCTGTTAAGCTGATAGCCTCACTTCTGCAAGCTAACACTGTCTCCTTTCTGCTGTGTGATTTCAGGGGAGCTTCCAACACACTTCACCACATCTATGTAAATATCCTGCCACAAATTATATTGATGATACATCCTCCAGCTTGCAGATCAGATAAGATCACAGCACATTGTTTAAAGATCTCCTTTTATACAACTGGAGGCCGTGCCAAACACCAGTGCATTACAAAGAAAAGCCTTTATTTATAAAAGAAAAAAAAGAACCCCCCACTGGAGACCTTCTTGTTGTGTATATGGGAAATTACAGGAGTAAAATTAGACCGGTAGATTTTAATAATTAAGGTTACTCTACCAGGGCTGACATTTTTCTTGAACAATATACTTTTTTTCCTGACCCCTTTAATCTTTTCCCATGGGAATTTAAGAGAGACTATTTTATTTCATGTTGGGTCAGCTAAGGCTGCAAACACAGTCACTGAGAGATGCAAGGTTCACCAGCACTCCTTGAGGTATCAGCATCCATCAGCTGTCTGCCCTTGTTCACACACTCAGGGTTGAGCTACTCACCACATTTGGAGCAGGGAAGTCATCCTCTTCCAGACGACCTCCTCAGAGATGGCTGGGTCTTGTTTGTCTTCCTCTGCATCACAGTACATGGCCCAGAAGCATCTGCAAATCTCTGGAATGCAAGCCAGGAGGACTTGGAAACATCCTTGATCCTTCTTGTTCTTCTCCTGTGTCACAGTTACTGTGGAGCTTGCACTCCTAGCCCAGACTTGCAGTGTGTTGTGAAAACCTGGAAACACAGAGGTGGGTGAGATGAGCTACACTGCACAGGCCATCTGCAGTCTGGCAGGCACTGATCACTCCAGTGATTCTTTAGTTCACCTGCATGGCTAATGCCCTGCTCTGGAATGAGCAGCATGGAGGGAGCTCTGCAGGTATTGTGGATGTAACCTACCCACATCTCCAGAGGTCCATGACAGCCCTGAGCTATCTGCTTCAGGTTCACCTCTAATGTAAAGAGTGAAATAGAGTCCTTTGGGTTCCTCTCTGGTGATCTCTATTCAGTCTGCATTTGGTCAGATGAGTCCCACCTGCACTAACAATAGCATTTCAGGTTCTACCCTTAACTCCAGTGTTGATGTCAGCAATGTGCTGGGCTTTGCCTTCCACTCTGCTTGTGAAGGAGTCCTATAGTTGAGTCTAAGGAAAATAAAAATGGACTGCTCTGTTTGCCTGCCAACCTTATCAAAGACTGAAGTGTAGAGACCAAAACCACCCCACTAAATTGTAGACATTTAACCCTGCCAGCTAAACAAGCCTTGGTTTGTACAATACACAGACAAAATGAGGCTCCTCAGAGAGGGATTCAGTTAATGAGAAGATCCAAGAGCTCTGGCAGAGCCTCTGTCCCTGTGAAAGGAGAAAGGAGAGCTGCTGCAGAGTCGAGGTCTGGTTTGTGCAGCTTGTGTTTCTCACACGGGTTGGAAGTGCAGGGGTTGCACTTTGCTCACCCCTTGCTGAGAGTCACACACAGCAGTCCCCCCTCAAGTGGGCTGCCCCCCCACAGGCAGACACTCCCACACCCCTCCTGGTCCTGCTGCCACTTCTCAGTGCTCTCAGGAGACTCTTTCCTGTTTAAGATCACCCTACAAAAGCACAGCTGAGTGTTCAGAAAGTATTTTACCCCCTGCTTCCTCACAGTGATACAGAAATGGGAAAGTATTGGAGAGAAGGAACCCTCCTCTGAGAATTTCCAGTGTTAAGGCCTTCTTGAAAGATGTCATTATAAAGAAATAAATGAATGCATTTGTCAGCCTCTGGGAGGTTTCAGAGTGGCTTCTATTTTTATCTCTTTTTTATCCCTTGAAGGAACTGAGAACTAATATTTGTGATGCTTGACTGAGGATATTAATGTTTTCAAAAAGCTGCCATTTCTTCCAGGGCAGGAAAGGGAGTAACCTGATTGCTGGGGTTTTTTCACTGGTTTGTCTCGAGATGAAATTTCTGCAATATACTGATTCTAGTAAGATGCTCTTGCAGGACCATTGGCACATTCTACTCCTGCCTGTTTAGCCAGTATCTAACCTTAACAGATCTGAATGATGCTTGACCAGCTAACACACGTCCAAAATACATTCCTGTTTCTTTCCTTGTGGCAATTTTTGCTATGCCATGTGCTATTGCTTAGTCTGCACTTACAGACACCACAGGTTCATGTGAAATCATGTGTGTTTGCTGAAGATACTATGCTGAGAGGAGAAAACAAAGAGTGTAAAGGATGTTTTTGTAACACAGAAATCTCAGGGCTAACTGGTACATCAGTGCCAACCTTTCTGAGTGTAATCATTTGCTTGCCTGGAGCAGAAATATTTCTATTTATAGTCAGCAGAGTGGGAAGTCATTAGTCCAGTTACTGGCACCTTCATGCCTTGTACAAATATGAGAAGGCTGTTTGAAAAGTCCTCCCCCACAGCTGCAGGACGAGATGAGACTTGTCTGAAAGGCTGTTGCAGCATTTGCTGAGGCAGACAGGTCACTGCTGAGCACACACTATTACCTTGCCAGAGGCTAGCTCTACAGCCAGACCAACTCTCCTGGCCTCCCTTGGCCCCAACAACAAATGATCAGCAGCAGAAATTGAGACTGGAGACCCCATCAAAGGCAGATGGCAAGGAGCTCACTGAGCACGGGTGTATTAAGGACCCCTCCTTTAGGAGCAAAGATTTCTTACATATTTTCCTTCCCTCCGTTTGAAAAGCCACTCCTCACAACACGAAACCATTGCCACACTAGTCACACACTGTCTGGGGGCTGAGTGTGGACATGAGGATGAGACACTGCAACCTCTCAGTGCCCTGCCATAGAAACAGGGCAGTCTTGCATTTTTCATCCCTTTTTCTTCTTGATTATTTCCTCTGCAAAATTAAAATAAGCAATTTAAAGGCAAATTTAAATTAGCATATTGAGGACAGTTTATTATTTATGAGATGGAAATCAGGATCTTGGATGACTGAACTCATTAAAGTTCATTTGGAATAGTTCCCATCTATTTCTTCCATGGTACCCACACAACAAATAACTCACACAGTAATTAATGCCACGTCTTCCCAAACAATACATGCTTCCAACAGGAACTGTTCAGATAGGAAATGCACAGAACTGCACTCAAATAGCAATAAGCTTAAAATACACACCAGCAAACCCAGGAAACTTTGTGCTGGGGCAGTCACAGCTGCTTTAGCTGATCTTACAGGGCCAAAGCCACCCCTGAATTAGCTCAGAGAGAGCCAGTGGGGTTTGACAAGAGGGTTGTTTGTCCTACCAGGCCTCTGCACTGGCACAGCTCTCATCTGACCCTGGGTCAGGGGATAAAACAGAGAACACTCTGTCTTTCTGCCCACACAGACTACACGGTGTAGTACAAGAGAAACAAGCCTGTTTTCCTCCCTCGCCAGAGCCCACAGGGCTATTTGCATAACAGTGAATTAAATGCTTTTCCAGCATTGTGACTACCTGTGAAAGGTTCCTGCAGGCACAGCTGGGATCCCCCAGAGGAGCCAGCCCAGGAAGCAGCAGCAGAGCAGCTGTGTCAGCACAGTGCTGTGTCTGGACTGGCCCTGGCAAGAGCTGGGGGGAGAATTAGCTCTGGCAGGCTGCCACAGAGCAGCATGGCAACCTGGTAAGCTATGGAGATGCTCTGGCCTCTCAGCATCTCCTCTTGAAATGAGGGAAGGAGATGGTTGGGTCTTGCAATACGGAATTGCTCGCTTCCAGGTAATCTTCACTGCTCATGGAGGGCTGGTGGCCTCACCACAGGGCTGGGGTACCACATTTCAGGGCAAGCAGAAGAATCCTGATGACAGCCATTTGCTGTCACTCCCCAGGACAGAGAAATCTGATCTTCCTGAAGAAACCTATGGCAAAAGAGAGAGCTGAAGCAAGATCTCCAGATTCCCACATTTATTATTCTAAAACACATTTGTGCTTTCCCTCTAATCAATACAGCAATGTAGCAGGCCATGATTTTGCCCCGTCCATACATTTCAGCTTCATGTCACAGCCACCACCTTGGCAAGGAGTCAGCCAGCTCTGGATGTCAGCAGAACACCAGGGGGAGATACTCCAGACTTGCCCCCTGCAAGAGTCAGAGTAAGGACAGAAGCTTGAGGGGATGAAGTGTGCAGGAGGGACACTGCTGCTGAGACCCCTGGAACGAAGCTGCTAGCCAAGAAGAGGACCTCATCCCTAGAGTGGAAATCCCCCTGCCAGGCAGGCCAGGGACAGACATTCATTAGAGAGACAATTCTCTCACAGTCCATCTCACTGAACCATGGGACTGCCACTGTGTCTCCTTGCTAAACAAGAAGGGACATGGAAAAACCAGGGCTAATTGGTTCCTCTTTTTTGCAGCCTCCACAAGCAGCTTCAAGCCTCCTCTCCACCAAGGGGATGGAATATTTCTGCCCCCTTCCTATCAGGCAAAGGCACCTGAGTGTCACTCAGCCACCAGTGAGGAGGATCTGATCCGGCTCTGCAGCTCTGCATAACAGCATCCCTGACTCTCTAAAGGAGACCTCTCAAAGCAGTCAAATTGATTTTAATTTGTTTTTAAAGGGAAAAGGAGAAATGGCTTAGAGGTTGAAAATGTGCAGTGAACAAAACAGCTGCACTGTAAAGCTCTGAAAAAACACACTTTACAATGGTAATTATGACAGATTAAACGAGTGTCATCAGTGTGATGGTACAATGCACACAACACTGGTTCCCACTCAAATATTTGCAGACATTTCAGATTTTTTTTATTGTAATGAAATCTCATCTAACTGTTGAACTGACTTTAAGAACCATCCTGGGGCTCACAAGAGCTTTCTCTGTCAGAAGCTCTGTCAGACATTTGAACTGCAATTTGCCTCCAATGGCTCCCAGCTTGAGCTAGAGGAATGATGTAAATGGAGCTTTTTAGGATGTGGTGAGTCTGAAAAAATCACTGCCTGGAGAGAATGCTAAAGCCTGAGAGATGCTGAAAACTTGTGGTCCTGATTTTCTCCACTTCTCAAACACATGCACACCAGTGTGCTGCTCTGTGGCTAAGCTGAGCTCTGTGGATGGCCAAGCACCTGGCCTCCTTTGTCATCCAGTACACATGTGCACGATGAGTTGGGCTGCAATCACCAAGCCTAAGAAAATAAATCAATACCTCTGAGGACTTTCTGAGAGTTTCCCAGCTATTGGATGAGGAGTAGCATAATGTAAACAATGATACGTTAATGAATGTTGCATGACAGCATGCAAGCCCAGGGGGTTTCCATAACACTGAATGAGTTCATCATGGTCCATATCAAACAGAAGGAAAGACTGATGGTAGAGCCTCCATGTACTAATGACACTCGGCTATTTAAGGAAATTTGCTTTGCCTGTTGCTGGGCATTAGGCAAAGGATATTCAATGGGCTGAATCTCGACCCTTCACTGTTGTTTTATTTTAAGCAAAAATGTCTATTGCTTCAATAAGAACTGTTTTTGCATAAAGGAAATCACCTCAGACATGACCCTTATGGACATGTCTCCTTGTCATGTGCAGTGTAGCTGTCTGAGCTCCTGTATTTGTGACATCCTGCTTCCTGCTGCCTCTCACAATGTCATTCTCTCTCAAGTGCTTGCCAGATTTTCCCATGTTTCCTTTAAGCATCTGCTCAGACTGAGGCTCCCCAGATCCCAGACAGATGATGAGTGCTCAGCAGTGGAGAAGCTGTGTTGTACCACAGTGCCATTAATCCTCGGGGAAGTTTGGAATCAGAAGGCAAGATGGCATGGCTTGTGTTTCCAAGCTGGCTGTAAAAGCAACAGTCACACATATCTTAAAGGCCAACCATTTTCCTCACCCTGAGGCAATGAGAATCCCATGTGCCACCCCTGCTGACTCTGCACAAGTATCTCTGCCATGAGCCTTAACTTGCAGCACTCTGAGAAAACAAAACACTAAGGACATCAGTGAAATCATTAGAAAGGCAGGAAACAAACTGGTTTGCCAAATGGAGAAGGGCCAGATGACAAGGCAAATAATGCTTATTTTAATGCTCCCAAAGTCTGGAAAAGGTAGTAGAGAGTGAAAATAAAATGAGACCTATCATAAGAGGAGTTAACAAGCATCTTTAGGGTAGCAGTGCACGGGAGGTACTGTGGAGCTGTATGAATAGACTCAGACAGCTCTGAGCACCCAGCTGATGGAGCACTGTGGACAGGAGGGCACACTGAGAAGTGGGGAGAAATCACACTCACCTTCATTCTGACAGATATCAAAATGCCTGTACCAACAGCACCACACAACTGTTCCTTGGGTGTTCCAAACATCACCAAACCTGGCCCAGCACAAAGCTAAAGGTCGTGAACTGGGACACAGGAAAGAGCAAAGCTCCCTGCAAAACTGCATCATACACACAGACCTGAGCAGTAGTTCCCAAATAAACATTCTCGTTTGACTTTAGCCCTTCTTGAAAGTTTTTCTAGATTCTTCAAGAGAGGAACCTAAATGTATTGCAAAAGCCTCAAATCCATTGCTCTTGTATTTTCTATTTTTTCGTATTTTCTATGTGGAAGAAGAGAGTTGATGAAAACTGAGTTAAGCCTGCCATCCTTATTCCTGATTTTTTTCCTGTTTATTGCCCTTTCACAAGTGGCTGACAGCAGACAACTGAGAAAAGACTAAGTAAGTCTTCTCTGGGTGGCATTTTAAGCTAAAGTATTTTAGGAACTGCTATTACACCCGTAGACTGTCTGCCCCCTTCTGAATCAGAGTGCCACCAGGCTAAGTATTTGCACAAATTCCAGGCATGGCCCTGCAGATTCTGCCCAGATAAGAGCAACTTTTTATCCAGGTGAACAATGCCTCTTTACTCCAGCGCTTGATCTGCAAAACATGCACTCTTTAGAACAGCATCAGAATAAGTAGATTTAATTGTAGACCTAGCAAAATCCATGTTTTCTTGAGACCTACTTTTTTCTTTAATAGTAATCCTTTTCCATCCAGAAATGGGCATACAGCTGAGCAGAGAGGGATCAATACATCTGAAACATGACGGAAATCAAGGGCAAAAGAAGGCATTTCAGAGCCTTCAAAGGATAGATTGGAACAAAAGCTGCTGAGCTGCTGCTAAAGATATCAATTGTCTGGGCTGGAGCTCTTTGAGATGAAATGTTAGTACTTCAAACGCACAAACGTGAAGGCCAGTGAAAGACTTCACTGAATCAGCAAAATTCCTCAGTCTTTTGGAAAAAAACCCCACCAAAACAAACAGAAGATTGAAGTCTAGTTCTGAGAAAGGGGGACTGAAGGGATTACACAGAGAGGAATCAGAGCTACTTAAAAAAAGATTAAAAAATGTAACTAATGTAGATCCTAATATGTACCTGCTGCTGGCTCTGGGACAGTAGCAGGCAATGAAATCTGCCTCTGAGGCATGCCTGTTTTCTACATCACTCTTGTGACATGCAATCTACAGAAGCGTTATCACAACTCTCCTTAAAAAGGTGCTTAGTGGAAATTAGCACCATTGGAAAGAAAAAGGTCCTTTTTTTCTAGCTTGCAACTCAACAGAAAAATGTTTGCTGATTTGGAAAAGAAATATGCTCCCAGTGATTGACTTAGTAAAACACACCAACAAGAACAAACTTAAAAATCAATATCCCTTTCTAGTTAAATATTTGTTTTGTCATTAACTCACTGATTGCTCTTCCATGACTTATTGACACCTCTAGTTCTCACAAGAATTCAGTAATGGTTATATTATCTGCACAGAATGAACTACAGGAAGAGGGCTGATTCTCAGGGCCATGAAACTGAAAATGTCAGTTCCACATGAAACTGTTGGGAGTGCAGAGACTCAACATCTTAAACCACAGCTTTGGTTCCTCCAGAATGTACCCTCTGACTCCAGCTGCAGTTCCCACACACAGAGATGCACCTTTGCCTACGTGGGTTGGAAGTCTCAGCACGAAAAGGTTAGAAATCCTGGACTTACACATTAGAGTCACCGTGTGTCCATCTGCAATGTGGGCAAAATGCCAGTCCAGTGTCTGCCCAGGGCACCTCCAGAGCAACTACTTGGCCATTGTTGAAGATGTCTGTCAGTTCAGAGCATCAGGGAGCCTTCTGTCATTCTTCCTTTACAGAGAATGAGGATGAAACCGTCAGGGCCTCCTCGGATGGGAAGAGGAAACACAAGGAAAGCAGATTAGTGATGGCAGGAGATGAATGTGGCAGTGAAAGGGACTGGACAGTTGTTTCATTCACAATGCCAATACAATGGCAGTAGCCCAACACTAACAGCCTTGACAGCAGAGGACTTGCCACCCTTCAGACTCACAGGCTTAGAATAGAGGCTGTGGGGGAACTGAGAAGAACTTATTTACTTCTTAAGCCTTAGTCACAATTCAGAGGTCAAACTTCTTAACTCTCTGCTCAGACATAACAGCTAGTGAAAGGCATCCTTTAAATAATAATTGTCAAGGCACCTCAGCAACAGGCAAGGGTTGGATTCTTTAACCATTTCCCAGTCATTTCTGCTTGTCTCAGAAGTGATTGGGATTGGACAAAGGAAAGGGACAGAAAAGGAGGCAATTAAAGAAAGGGAGAGGGGATTGGTCTTTCTTTTAGTTACTGGTGACAGTTATTTACTTTCTTTTCGTTGGCAAATGGTTAGGCTGTAATGTAACTTTAGATAAACATCATCAAATCTAGGATATGTTGTTTTACTGGTAACTTACTGTTTGAGAAAAATAACCAAAAAAAAGCAAACAAAAAAAAACCCAACCCAAACCAAACAAACAAAAACCAGAAACAGAAACAAACCACAACCAGAAACAAAACACAAAAAAAAACCCCAACCAACAACAAAACACCAAAACCCAACACAATTTTATTCCCAGCTTGGAAAGTATTTGCTGTGCCTGTGGGAAGGAGACTGGTGTAAGCGTCAGGAGGTCAAAGGTGCTTTTCAGTAGGCAGAAAGTAGTGATATTCTCTACAAGTGTGTCCACTGCAACTCCAACTTCACAGACAAGAGAGAAAACAGGGATTTATCAGTGCATGGCTGAAGCACTCAGGCGTTACAGAGATAGAAATATGAAACATGAAGAGGTGACATTCCAATCTGATTAGAAAAAGCTAATTAATGCAGAAGCACGGTTGTTAAAATGTGAGCTATGCATATCCCCTGTCCCCAGCCAGCCCGTCACTGCAGCCTCCGGGCAGCTCTGCCGCTGCTCCCCGGCCTCGGGGCACGGCAGGGCCACGGCTCGGCCCCCGCGCTGGGGATCCCCGGGCCGAGCTGAGCCTGCGCTTACGGCCCGCTGCGGGCGGGGCTCGAGTCGCAGGGCGCTGCGGGGCGGGGCGGGCGCTGAGCGTCTCGCGAGAGCGGTGCGGACATGGCGGCGGCCGAGGGGCTGTTTTCGCTGGAGCTGCTGGTAGAGGCGGTGCGGGTGGCGACGGCGGGCCCAGCGCGGCGCCCGGCCGTGGCTCTGCGCCTCTTGGACTTCCCCACCCTGCTGCTGCTCCCCGCCGCCCCCGGGCCGCCCCTGAGGCCGGGCAGGGCCGTGCCGTTCGGCCGCGGCAAGCGCTGCCTGTTCCGCTGGCGCCGGGACTCGCTGTGCGCCGCGCTCCGGCGGCGGCCGCTCCGCGCCTCGCTCTTGGCGCTGCCCGCCGGGCTCGCCCCGGGTCCCCCCCGCCTCCTCGGCCGCTGCGACGTCTCCCTCGCCCCCGTCGCCGCCGAGCTGCTGCGGCAGCGGCCCGGAGCGCCCGCCTCCTGCGGCCGGCGTGGCCGCTTCCCGGTGCGGGACGCCGCGGGACGTCCCGTCGGGGAGCTGGCGCTGGGCTACCGCCTGAGCAGCCTGGAGGCCGCTGAGGAGCCGCCCCCGCCCAAGCCGGGTAGCCCCCAGAGTGCCACGCCGCCCGCCGCCTCCCTTCAGCCGGAGAGCGAGGAGGAGGAGGAGGAGGGTGAGGGTGAGGAGGAGGGTGAGGAGCTGGATGTCAACATCTTCTGCCCTCCCACTCTCTATTACAGCCGAGAGGCCGCTGAGCCCTGTGTGCCACCGGCCGCCGTGGGGCGATGGCAGCGTGTCGAGGTCCAGAGACCGCAGGACAAAGACACGGACAGAAGCCCCCCACGCCCTAGAGCCGGGCCCTCGCTGCTGCACCCTGCTAACCCTCCAGAGCTCCACAACAGCCTGGGGCAGCTGCCGCTGCTCAGTGCCTTGCTGGCAGAGCTCTCAGTGCTTGCCCAGAGCGCTGTGCCTGCTGCTGTCCATCCCCATCTTGCCTGGCTCTACCAGCCCCCAGGAGGCGGTGGTGCAGCCTCACAGGCACCCAGCCCCTCTGCCCCTAAACCCGCAGAGGCACCTGTGGGACCACCTGGTGGGAGCAGTGGAGCTGCCAGCCCTCGATGCAAGCAAGGCCGGCAAGAGGCTGGGAGAGGACCTGAGAAAGCTGCACCTCAGGGAGAGACAGGCTCTGAAAGCTACTGCACGACGAAGGAAAACAGACCTCCCAGAAAGAAACTGTTGTATGGGCTGACAAATACACTGAGGCTCCGGCTGCAGCAGAACAACCCTGATAATCTGATAATTCTTGAAAAGAGAGAGCAGTACAGAAAAAAACAAATGGAGATAGTGAAGGAGAGAAGTCCTTTAACCAGAAGAAAGCCACTTAGAGGTGCTGGAGAACAGAGTGTAGCTTCTTACAGGCACTGTAGTAAGGGAAACAGTTCAAAGCAGAGCAATCAGTTCAATAAGACTGTTGAGATGTCACTACAAAAGGGTGCTGTCACAGAACACACTTCCATGGCACAAGGCGTGTCCCCTGGCTGGCAGAAATGGGCTGCTGCAAGTCTGTTGAGTGCTGCAACTGCAAGCAAGGAGCACCCGTGCAAAATAACTCCAGCCCCCTTACTGGAGGAAAGCGGATTGAAGTCTGCTCAGGAGGAAAAGCATCCAAAAGCCCAACTCCCAGAAGCTTTCCCAGCAGCTGCTGATGCAGAGGGAAGTAATGAGGAAGCAATGCACTTAATTCATCATCAAACCACGGAGCATGATAATGTGTCTTTTGTAAGTGATCATAAACCAAGCCCCAGCAGGAGTGTTGAGAACAACTGTGAATTCATATACTCAGATGACTTTGTTTCTAGTTCTGAGAACACAGCTTGCTCAGAAGATTTCAGCAGTGCAGTGTGCATGGGCAGAGACCTGGAACCTCCTGACACCAGTCCTGAGCCTCTGCAGCTTGAAAGCCCACAGCCAGGTTGGTCAGATAGAGAGGTGGAATCCAGCATGTCAAGAATTTCAAAGGCAAGTCAAAGAGCTGAAAGTACTTCAGATCTTCGGCCAGTTCCTTCAGCTTCATCTCCAGTCCTGTCTCTGAAGAGAATCCGTGACGTGCAGAGCAGCCAGAGAACCAGTGGTGAGTCTGCTGATTCACTGAATGCTGCAAGAATGGAGGCATCGTTAGGGGAAGAGCAGGAAGCCCAGTGCACCAGTAAGGAGGAAGACAGGAGTGATCAGCCTAGTAAACACTTCCCCACACTCAGAAGCAACCACCTTAGCTCTCATACTGATCTGAATATAGGACAAGGGCAGACTTCTGCAGGAAAAAGCCACTCAGTAACTCGAGTTACCTCTTACTTGCCATCTGACACTTCTGATCTTGAACTTGGTGTCCTGGAAAGCAGTGTGTCAGACAAAGAGAATGATTCTCTAGGAAAACTCTGTACTCCCAATCAATACAGAGACATGAGTGAACTTGTAATAAACAAGCTTCCAGGGTACACAATGTAATGACAAGTTTTGGATTGAGAGATAGTACTTCAGCTTTATAAGGCCTGTTATGTTTAGCTGCAGTATGTACAAGACTGTATCATGCTCATCTAATAGGCTGGTGAATTTACTTCATAGTAAAGGTTTTTAAAATAAAATAGTATTTGCATAACAAATGGCTCTTAAATGATACCTTCAGCTTGACCTCAGTGTCAGTTTCTCAATACAAAAACAATCCACAGAGCACAAGAAATGTACCTTGCTGTCAAAGGCAAAAATGAAGATGGAAGCAGCAGGCACAGTCAGTACCCACAAAACTCATCCATAGTAGGATTAATAACATCCCACAGAAACAGCCAAGTACAAAGTACATTCCTAACTGAACATCTAAGTTTTTATTCCTCATGAAAATAGTTTCATGCTTCATTTTCATTACAAACAGTTACTTTAAAGGTACAGTCATGGCCAGTAGCAACACAGATTTTATCAGCTGATCTGTATAATGATGTATTTGGTTCATTGTTCTGTCACTAAATACAGTGACCAGAACTAGGTGAGCCCTGTTACCAGTTTCTTAGATCAAAGTTTCTCATTTAAGTCAGGTTTTCAGAATTCTAGAATAGTTCAATAATTATTGGTGATAGTAAATTGTTATAATCTGGGAGAACTCTGAGAGATTGATGGAAGTTACTTGACCTTGGTGACTAAGTGTGCAAAGAATAGGGAAGACCAAAGTAAATTTTCGATGCTTTACAACTCCCTGCTTGCATTTTCTGACACAGTTCTGAAACTCACAATTTCATGCCTGAAATTTAACAGGTTTGAGTGCTCATCCTCCCTTTCTACCATGGCCAGGCCTTCCCCTGTGATCTGAATCACGAATTTTCCTGTCTTAGAAATTCTGATTTGTTAATATGGACTCACTGGTTCATTGTGGTTAAAAAGCTGTTAAGATCTTATTGGTGATTTAGAAAATAAAACAAAAAACTGCAACTTGCAGAGCTCCCTGTGGAAGTTCATTGCTTTACACTGTTGAAGAAATACTGAAGTGATTCATTTTACATTATTTGAACAATAAGATTTGTAGATGAGAAATTTGCCAAGTGCATGTAGCAGTTGTCCCAGTAACATTAGCACAAACAACGTCTGCTGCAATCCAGCACAGAATATGTGGACACAACAATTAGGAACCATCTGGTGACCTGGCACTTGCTGGTACAGGAATGAAATTTCAATTAAGTTTTATTATCAGGAAGTGTAAGTGACAGCTCCCACTTGAAACCCCAGAGCCAGTAAACTGTCCAAATAAAGAGAAGGATGTCAGCCAGTTAATGGGTTGGATCACACTGCTTGATTACATATTTTGTAAGTAATGTGCTCCCTTCCCGTGTTCTTGGGCACAAATTGCCTGTGCAGTTGGGTTTTGAAGAAGAACTGGCCATATGGCAGGTAAATTGGGAAATGCACTGTGCTGAGAGCAGGGCAATACAATGGATGTGTCACTCATTTCCCAGGTTTGACAAACCAGGATTGTGCAAGATGAAGAAGATAAGCCCAACTGAAAAACTGGTCTAACAATAAGGCTATGCCAGGTTTACCTGCTACTGTGAAACAAGAAATTCAAGTGCAAGAAAACTTCTCTCATACCCAACATTTACCTGTCAGACAGTGATGAGGGGATGATCTTCAGTTCCAGAAGAAAACCAACCCATCAGCATTAGATGAACAAGCCCTAGATGTCCTGTCTTCTCTCAGCCATTGATAACTATTATTGCTATGATTGTTTTCTTTAATGTTTAGTATATAACACTAAGGGGCTGTCAAAAAAAAAATTGGTCACCAAAATGACTTCATCTTTTCCACATTACAGCTGTGTTATAGTTCTAGTGCCATTAAAGAGATCGACTCTGCAGCTACTGACCCATGAAAGTTACTACAGATCTCAATTTTGTAGTCAAGAAACCAATCTGTGATGCAGTCAGAGCACCTGGAGAAGGCCTGGTCTGTTTCCACCAACCTCCACTGTCGGAGCCAGAATGGGAGCTTACAAATGAGAAAACAACATCCAGACTGTGACCCGCTGCACTCTGAGGCATTCGGGAACCGTTCCAGAGACCAGTCTCAGTCTCTGGAGAACTCCTCCAGTGCACGTTCACAAATATGCAGATGCACTTGACCTAAGAGTACCCATCAGCTTGAGAAGGAAAGCAGAGAATTTCTGTACATGCATTTCAGAGTTCCAGCAGTTGTCCTCTTGCAGCAGAGTGACCAAGCAGAGAGGAGTCTGTGCCATCCTCCACGCAGCCAAACCACGGCAGCCTGTAGATTCAGCTTCAGTGCACAACTATCATATTGCTTATTGTTTCTATTTATGCTTTTTGGGCACTTCGGATTAAGTGAGGTATTTTTCATACATTAAATTATTTTTCATAGGTCCTGTGTTTAGCAAGGCAGAAAGCCTTGTAAGAATAGAAACTATTCCAAATATTGAAAAACCCCAACGTAAACTGACTCTACTCCTAAATTCAAGCAAACATCAGTAGCATAATCCTGTTCTCAGAGTAAGCTCTGCTTGGAAACTAAATGGCCAAGTGCTCCCAAGGGCAGCAATTAGTATCTTAGCCAATGGAATCATTGGGGGAGACTCTTGTAAATTTGATAAATTCCCCAGTAGTCAATCCATCACAGTCACTAATGCGCTGGCAGTGCTGCTACAGATAATGTTGCCAATGCATTACAAGCCCTCATTTATTGCCTGAAATTTTAATTCCATGAATTCTGCATGTGAACTCTTCTCAGCTGCTGATACTTGGTGCTAATGCAGTCCTAGATGGGCCCTTTGGGAGCATAACAAGGCTGAACACCATACACTTGGCACGATGTCTCGGGGAAGGCAAGGCATTTTTCACCCAGGCTTCTGTTCTTTCTCTCTCCTCCTAATACTTGTGCTGCTAAACTAGAACATAATTAGATCTACCTCTTCTGGGCTTCAGTGTATGGAACAGAGACAAGCTCAGGAGAGAGGTCCCAGTGAAAACTCCAGCTCCCTTTAGACGTGAGTATGGAAGTGCTGGGCTCAGCAGTGACATCTAGAACAACAGCTGGTGGCATCTGAAGGACTCGAGACTCATCTAACCCTTGCCCCTGGGCAAAAATCAACTTGTAACCACACCAGTCTTGACAGACTTTTGCCCAGCTCATTTTTAACAACAAATCAGTAAAAAAGATTGGGCATCTTCCCCCAACAACATGTTCCAGTGCTTAATCATCCTGAACATGAAAAGCTTTTCCTGGTGTCAGACTTTGGTGTTCCCTGATATCATTTCAATCCCTTATTTCCCATCTTACATGCTGCAGACAAAGATAACAAATGATTCCCTTCCTCTTTAAGGCAGTTTCTGTATATTTAATTCTTGCCCTTCCTCTTGGTTTTTCTCTGGACTAAGCAACCACAGCTTTCAGTTTCCCTCACTGGTCATTCTGGTTGCTTTCCAGCTACAGCCAAAACATCTTTCTTGACATAACAGTCCCCAGAGCTTTACACAGACACTCCAGTGGAAGCTTTCCTAGCACCTAGGAGATAGGAAGAACCACCTCACACACTTCTCAGCCTCTCCCTGTTCTATCTGTGAGTGCAGTACACATCCTTCCTCCACCATCAGTTAGCTGGCAATTAAAATGTTCAGTATTGCCAGAGTCATAACAGATCCCTGCAATGCCTCACTAGTACTTCCCTGTGGACAGAGACCCATGGAAAACTGTTCCCCAGTTTCTCTGCAGGAATGCCAGGGCATCCTGACAGCAGGACTTGTGACATCTATTGATTCTCCCCTGCCCAAGCAGCCTCTTACACGGTCACAGAAAAAAATAGATTTGTTTAAAATAGGTATCATTTGTTCTTGATAATTCCACGCTGCCTATTACTCATTTCCTTGTTAGACCCAAGCACTTACAGGATGTTTATGTTGTTATTTGGTACAGCATTTTTCCTCTTGGGTTTCAGAAGGGAAACAGGCAATGTGTAGGTAATTAGCACTAAGGACAGCCTGTGCAGAAAAACAAATGCTAACTAAGGGGACTCCGCAAACCTCAGTGGCTTATGCCTATAAGCAACCAAAACACTAATGGATCAAAATGCAGTTGAATGGTTTTAAAGTGAGACTGAAGAAATCTTTTATATTCATTTTCTTCCCACTAAGGCAGGCCCACCAGCACACACAGAAAATAATGACAGCATTAAGCCACAACAGTGTGGCCAGCCTCGTTCAAATAGCTGAACACCTTTGCCTTCACAGGGCAACTGTTACAGAACTGCACTAACAAGGCAAGTGGCTCAAGATGCTCTAAAGAGAAATAAATATTTACATGAGTCAGAATAGAAGCTGAATTTCCACTGAGTAGAAATTGCTTTTCTGTTTGGCTGGGGATGACTTAGGTACAGATTTCTCACCATCTGTGCTTAGGAAAAAGTTTCCTTCCAGGTGTAATGAGGAAGATGATCATTATCTATGCAGCATCAGGCACCAGCTGGCAACAGGAGAGCCCAAATCGGAGAGTCAGATGCTTACAGGAGCACAGCACTTGGGCCATGTCAGAAATCATGAACTAAGCAGAGCACAGACCTATGCCCTGGCAAATGAACAACCATGCTGTTCACCAGCCTGCACCTCACCATCAGTGGCACCCAGCAGCCTGTCCCACCCGTGCAGGCTCACTTTGGCTGACACTGGGGACAGCTCCCACAGATCAGTCATTCTGTTTGATTTCACTCTTCATGGATACTCATGAGATGTGATGCAAGAGTTTAATTAATGTTTTTTCTTGTAACTTTCCCCATAGAAAGCTATTTCACTGCTACTACAGGAGCACAAAACATGTCTGGGTGACATGGTTCGTTTTTTTTTTCTCTTGTATAGTCCATGATAACAAATAAACTTTTGACTTTCAACTTGGTTTCTGTTCTCGAAAGGATAAAGTACAATCAGCCAAATCTGACATGGATTTGCTCAGGGGGTTTGGGATTTCAGTAACAATTGCTTTAAGCATGGATATGGGTTTTTTAATACAGTTCCTGTTACATTATTCAGGCTTGAATCTATTATTGAAAAAGTGAATTTGTAACTTGTAAACAAAAGAGAAAAATTTACTAAGTCAGATTTCCCAAGAGCTTGGGCTGGAGGCTTCTTGGCAACAGGAGAGCTTTGCCTTCTGTGTTCCCTCCCTCAGGCCAAAGAGGCCAGTTGCCTTCTGCAGCGTGGAGATGGATTCATCTGATGTTGATTTTTAACTGGAACCTCTCAGATTGAACAACACAGGCAATCTGAATTCCAGGAGTAAATCCTTACTTAGCACAAGGAGGGAGGTGCAGAGCTCAGTCTTACAGATTGTCAGCAACATGGAGAACCTGTCATCTTACTAAATACATTTAATAAGCATCTTTCTGGAGTCAGCTATTCTTAGATTAATTTTCTTTGCATGCACCACATTTTAAGGTGTTAGCCCCCAGAGCATAAAAATTCAAGAGTTAGAAGCTGTAAATTATGGAACAGACCTTCCTTCAGCAGAGGGCAAACTGGAGAATTTATCACAGAGCCAGAGCACAGTAAAGCTCTGTCTTTCAAAGATAAGCTGAAAAGACCTTTCCATTGGGAACTAACCATTTAGTTAAATGATGATATGCCAAGTTGTAAACGCCGTGTTATCTAGGACTTTACAGAGTGGCTGTACTGGGTATAACTAAAGGTCCAGTAAACAGTGTAAGGAAAGCCAGTCACTCCTGGCCTTTCCATTTGGCATCTAATGGCACGGGGGGGGTTCTGCAAGCACAGTTTACCTCAGTGCCATCTGCTCTCCCACACAGTCAAGAGTGGTTTCTGAGGTTAGGATAACTTCAAAAAGGTGACTATCTAAAATCTGTACCATAACTCTGTGTGGGCTCAGATCCTTAAACTCAGTCCTCACTTGTGCAGTAGGGAACCATTAAGTCAAGCTGTCCCTTTCCCATACTTGTCTTTCCTGGGTTAATGGCTCTATTTAATCATTAAAATCAGCACGTAAGAGGATAAAAGTATGGCTGTGTTGAAGTGGACAGCCCCCTGAGACACAACCAAGATTCTGGGGAACACATCAGCTCTGGATTCCTGAACTTGCAAACTGGTCAGGGCAAGAGTCCGCTGCAGGTTTTCCAGTGAGACCAGGACTGGGGGGTTTTTCATCTGCACCCTGTAAAAATCCACAGGAATGGAACCTGGGCCACTTTTTCCCCAGTAAACCTTAGCTCTCTAACACAGGTAGGGACGCAGAGTTTGCAAGGAATAAATCCAGATGATGAATATACATTGCAAACAATATTGGGCTATTCCAGACTATATTCCAAACTAAAGTGAGAGAAGAAATGTTATATTCTGAGCCTCTACCATCCATAGCAAAAGGAAAAGTTGTTCAAGCACATTGCCATTTCCATGAAACAGCAGTTAAAATAACACCAATATAGAACACAATTTGTTTAGTAAATAGAGCCACATATGGGAGCCTCACCAAGGAATTTCTATCTCAGTCCTCTGCACGTGTCTGCAGCAAAAGCTCCAACACAGATGAAACTAAAGGTCACAGTGAAAAACATTCCTAATGGTTCGGTGTGAAGGATTGCAAAGCTCTGAGTACAATCCATGAATCCATTTTTGCAACACCCCATCATCCCTTTTTACAGCCATTCAAGAAGAGGGACATAAATCATGGGCTTCTGACTTGTTTGTCCAGTGGATCTGCTCTGAGGGCCTGCAAGCTTGCTGCTGAAGCTTGTGAGGATAACCAGGGCTGTCAGGACCAACTTTCCCTGCTCACATTTATGAAACTATGTTTAAAATGATGGAGTAGCACGGGCTGGTTAAGAGGCAAAAGAGATTAATCCTGATTTAAAACACTTGAGGCTAAACAAAGTTAGATATTTAAACAGAAATACCTTCTGGGGATTTCATACAGGGCATGTCAGTGACATCTGTAGTTTCACATAAGACACACAATGAGTTACTGCAATTAGAAATAAATACACTAAATACATACATCTAAAAAAAAAAAAACCCAACAGATGTAAAGGAGACTACAATCAAACAGTTCTGTGTTGGTAAGGTGTGACTTCTAACAGTTTTGATCAGAAAACCAAGAACCTTCACCAAATATGAAAAGACACCTAAACATTCAGCTCTGATTTTGACTGTCATCCTGTTTTCCCTCAAACTTGCAGATTTCTGTGCCCCACTGTTCCTCAGGAAAATGCTTATTGTAACAAAGATGGAAATATTCCCTCACCACTGCCCCATGCAGTGTAAGGAAATAAAAGAAAACACCATCTTGTCTCTGGATAGATTCCAGCCTCTGAACATTTTGATAGTTAAAACAACAATAAACATTCAGATACATCAATAAAAGGAATCATTAAAGTCCCACAGGTCCTCCTTTCTCACCAGGGGAAGAAAAAGCTGAACTTTGCCCGATTTCTGCTTCTTGGCACAATTATTGGAGATCTTTAATTATGGGATGCTAAATAAATATTCTTTCAAGATAAAAGGTAACATGGAACATAATAGTTCATGTTGTAAAAGTACAGAAGTGGCTGGAGTTACACTGGGGAGCAGTCTGAGCCACCATCTTCCAGCCTTAAATGACTTACAGGAGGAAATTTGCCATTTTTATATTTTACTTTTACAGGTCATTGAATAGCAATGTAATTGCTGGGCTGTTCCATTTATAGAACATGAATTCTAATTAATAGCATTGCAGTAAGTTAATTTAATATGGTAATAGCTTCAGAATAGCTTAATTGTTGCCATTACAGAGCAACCTGCAGACGTTTGGCCAATCAGCTCACTCATTATCTGACCATTCCCATGTGTCCACACAGACGGGAGAAAACCTGGCCTGCAGGAAAGGGAATGAAATGGTTCTAGTGTTACTACTGCAAAAAGCTTTGCCTTTTCTAAAGGCAAGAGGTCTAAGTAGAAGGAGGTGGTAGTAGCTGCAGGGGATAATTGTTTTTGGGCATCACTGCCATGCTAGGAAATGGAACTGTCACCTCTGGGTGTCTGTCAGCAGCGAGCTGTCCTGTGCTGCCCTCCACCTCAGCAGATACTGGATTGGTCACACGCTGCCTCCTGCTGCAAATGCCCACAAGCACCATGGAAGTCAACACCACATCATTTCAAGCAAATTCTCTTGTGAGCATGACTGGAATAACCAGCTGGCACTAGTGCTCCTCCACTTAAAAGTGCTTATCAAGAGGAAAAAGCCTATGTTGTTTCTGGAGACCTAGAAGGGCAGAAATTGACAAATATACTTTATCATTTCAATCTCTCTCATCAAGAATCCTTTTTTTTTTTTTTTCCCCCCAAGGATTTTTAGCAGTGCCAGAATAGTTGAACTACTGGCATGGAGTTCTTTTAGTCTTTGTCTTCCCAAAGACTGGAATTTTCTTTATGAGTTGTAAACATCCAAGTACATCCCTGGAACCACAAATAGACAGTTAAAATGAAGGATTTCACAGAAGTAAAATGCTGTTTCCAATACAAAGGTGAGGGGACTTATCCCTCAAAGGCTGGAGACCCTCTGGCCTCCCTGGGTGACGTGTCCCTGGGCTGCATCCTTCTGCCTGTGACATCTTTGTCCCTGTCCCTGCAGTGTGTGACTGATGCCACTGCATCCATCACTGTGCCTCTCTGGCTAGAGCCTGGCTCCATTTCCTAGCAGGAGGCAGCTATCAGATCCCGAGTTTCACTCTGAACAGCCCAGGTCTCTGCATCTCCCCACGAGCTGAAATGGCTCCACTCAGAAGGAAGCATGCTTTCATTCTTGGCTAGAGCTGTACAGATCAGCCTGGCCTTGTTTCCACACAGGAGCTGGGGGCTGTTCAGCACTGGCATGCAAGACTGTGCTTTGCTGCCCAAACGAGAGGCTCAGAGCTGGTAGAGCCAGCAGGAGATGCTTGCTCTGGGTGAGACAGTGCCAACCAGCCCACAAGTAGTACTGGGCCTCTGTGAATGAGTGGCTCCTGGCAGTGAGTGCTGGGGCTTCTCTTGCTGCCCACTGCTGTCTTCCCCAAATGCTGTAGGTCCCAGCTCTTCTCCCTGCTGCTTAGTGCTGCCTGAGCTGTCTCTGTCATCCTGCCTCAAATAGATGTAACCTTGCTTCCAGAGCATGGTGAAGCATAAAAGGACTGTTCATCTCTTTATGAAAGGCAATGGGAGCTCTTTGCAATTTATTTAGGTTCTTCTTACTCTACAAGTTAAAACCTGCAACTCTACTCTGACAGCCTTTAAAAATGAAGGAGGACAGCTGACCTCTGTGGCACACACTGTACATTTCTGCACACAAGAAACACTATAGCATCATTTTTAGGAGAGGAAAGACAATTATCTGGCAAAGGAGTAAAACAAGCTGGATTTGCCTTGCAACATTCTCTCCTCAGAAGCAGAGATCTGATTTTGCTCTTAGATTTGTTCAAATACAGCAGAATTCAGCAAAGGATAGATGCTTATTTCACAGCTAGGTAAATGTGCCCTTTATTCTACTTCAGTACAGATCATCCTATAAATTTGACATCCAGGTTCACTAAGTCCAAGGACCATTGTGCAGCAGAACTAAAAAAGAACATTCATTCTGATTTAGTTTTGCAGTTAATCTGAGGTCCTTGGATCTAATTCAAGGCCATTTCAGTCTTGAAGCTTTTAGAAGAGCTGTTCCTATTTTATACCAGCATGTGTTAAAGAAAATACTGGCTGCTTTTCCTGGAGCTGGGCTTGTGCAATGCTGACATGGAAAAATAATCCCAGCGAGCCCCGTGTAGCTGCTTTGATTGCAGAAAGCCAAATGTCCCTGTCTACTGTGCAGCAAGGAAAGGAGCAAAGGGCTCTGCAAAAAGGCTAAGACCAAAGGACAGAGGAGATGGAAGAGCTTTGCCCCATATTCCTGGTGAGTTTGCTGAATCTCCTCCATGTTAACATTGCAAAGTCTGGCATCTCAGAGGTTCAGAGCAGCCAGCAAGCAGTGCCTGTGAGGGGGATGATCCCTGACAACCAGAACATTGGTCAGTCAGAGATAATGCAGCTTGCATCAGTGTTAGCAGCTACTCAGTGTGGCTGCAGCTGCCCATCCCAGAACAGAGCAACAGCCAAGGAAGTGGCTCTGGTGGCAGAGATATTTAAGGGCAGGGTTACAACTTCATGGGTTAGTGAGCCACTGCCACAGTGGAAATACTGCCCTGCTGAGTCTAGTGCAACTGGGCCCTGGAGCCAAGGAGAGCCTGTGCCAGGTGAGATGGCTGTGGGGAGGGTAAGGGGAAGTCTCCTGGGCAGCCCCAGTGCACACTGCAAAGCCCAGCCTTTCATTTCTTGCTGCAGGTAGCTCTCAGATTTGCAGAGTGCACAGACTATGTGTGGAATGCTCTCCTTAACTCTCATGCTGTCACAAACCTCCCTCTCCAGGCAGGTGCTTTAGGTTTCAGTTTGCAGAGCTGACAGATACTTTCTCCTTTTTACCTAAGCTAGAGAAGTAGGAGACATTTCACCAAGAGCAGGAGCTAGCACAGAAGCAGAGAAGTGCCTCCTCACAGTTTCACAGGTGCTGAAGTCTGTCCAGCTTTTGGCTGACAGCTAGGAAAGAAATGAGAGAAGTGCTGTCCTTGCCTTCTTCTGCTCTCAGGAAAGGTCTTGAAAGATCTAACTTCAGTGAGATTGGGAAATTGGAGAAAAGAGACAAGAGAGATAGAAGAAAGATGACCCAAAACTGACTGTTCATCCTCTCTGTGATCCATTCCAACTCACCCACCTGACCTGTAGACACCTCCTTTCAGGAAAGAGGTGGGGGAGAAATCCCTTGAAGGGCCATTTTCCTCTAAATAGAGAATGCTCACTCATCTACAGTTTCCTCCCTCACTGCATGAGAGGTTGCAGTCCAGAATGGAACCTGGAGGCCTGTCATGGCAGGGGTGACAGACAGGGTGAGTTACCTGCCTATGAAACAACACAAAACAGAAGAGTCTGGCAGATCAGACAGAACAGGAGAGTCACTACCTCTGAGAAAATACCTGTGCTCTGGCTGCCATCTCAGCAAGGTCTGAACCAGCTCAGTGGGAAAGAAGTGTTGGCATCCATCAAGAAAAGGAGTAAGAACACAGTGCTGAAGCTGTCAGAGAGCTTGGCACCCACAGAGTCTCCTGTGCCAACTGTAGCCACGGTCCTTTGCCACTGCCCTGCTGGGCACGTCCCAGCCCCCAGGCCTGGCCTGTGTGCTCCCAGCAGCTAGCTGCCCGGCAGAGGTGTCAGCCACACGTGCCTCACCACACTGACCTCTGGGGAAATCACAGTCACAGTGTCAGGGGCTGGAAGGGAGCTAGAAGATCATCCAGTCCAACCCCCCTGCCAGAGCAGGGGCACCTAGACCAAGTCACCCACTGGAAATGCATGGAAGCAGAATGGCTTCTCCTTTTATTTCATAAACCTAACAAAAAGCAGGAGGGGTTTCCCTTCCTCTCCTGCTCCTGGGTCTGGAAGGAGAGAAAGAAAAATGAATTCTGGTTCAAAAGGATAACAAATTTTCAGCTTCAGTGAATTATCACTATCATCAATGTCATTATTTTTACTTAATGATGCATCTCAAAGGAACTAGTAAGTGTGACATTACTTTCTGTTAGTGCACATTAGTGCATATTAGAATGCAGAGGAGAATCTAGCCAGTCTTGCTTCAGTTTAGAAGTTCTGTATTTAGAAAACCCTGCAACACTCTGAGCTTCTGCAGGGAAGCTCTAACATTTAGTGTGCCATACTGCATGCTGCTCCATCTTCACACAGTTCTGCAGCAGCCAGCAAAGCATTTATTCAGAGATCTTCCCAGTTACAACTTTTCCAAAGGAAATTAATTTTCCAGAGTCGTTAAAAAATAGATTATATTCCAAGCTGTTAGAGGACTTTTTTCTTCAAACTAATTCCACTCTTTTGTTCTCCAGCAGGCATCTCACTTGCAAAGAGTAGTTCCAAGTCTCATTATCCACATGAGAGACCCCCAGCAACACTGCAGAACCCACCACTGAAGATGTGTGGCCCTGATCAGGTCCCCAGCAGACCCACCTAACCTCCACAGACATGCCATTAAAAGTTAACTGCTTCCATCCCCCATCTAGCAGTCTGCACATCACCCTTGAAGACTCTCCATTTTATTCTCTGGGAACATCTGAGCAATTCCAATTTGCAGCAACACTGAAGTGACTATGGGAAGATTTGAGCATAGCTTAAGTAATCACTAAAGTGCTAAGACTTTTTTTTTCTCATTCTGCAGCCAATTCTCAGACCCCTTTAGCAGATGAAAATACAGCTATCCCTTGGGATTTAGAATTACACCACATGCCACAGATTCAGCTAAAAATGGTTTATCTGCTGGACTAGAGTGTCATTTAAAGCACATGCCAATCCCTGAGCCAGTGCTCAACCCTTAGACAGGCCATTGCTTTTTCTGACCTTGGTGGCTGACTGTGGGTAGTGAGTGGGTGGAGTGGAGAGTGGCAAACACTGAGTGATGGCAGCAAGAAAAGCTAGATCTGCTCACCCCGTGGCTGAATTTGTCCCTCTCTGCTATCAGCCAGGGGTGACAGATGAAACATGGTGTTAACCTGATGTAATTAAAAGATAGACCTGAGGGGAGACAGTACAAGTGACAGCTGTCAAAAGACAGCCCAGGCACAATATTTAGTTGTCTCTTATCAGTGTTTATCCATTCAAAGGCTGTACTAATAGAGGAGAGCTTGTGTACAGCTGCACACGCATGTCTGAGCTTGGCAAGCACAGGCTTCCCTGCAGGCTTCTGGTGGAGCTGTGCAGCACTCGGGGGCTGGTTGCTCATGCACCAGCTCTGTGCTTGGTATCTCAGCCTACCTCTGAAGAGTGCTTTATGTTTGCAGCACCATGACTCACAGAGGTGGAGCCCAGAGATCCCCTGGGCAGCAGTCCTGTTTCTTCATCCCAGGGACACCTTGCTTAATTCAGCAGAAACTGTCCCTCTCAATACCTTCAGCTTAGACAATTTCTGGCTTCACAGTGCTGCCCTTGTGCTGAAATAAGAGCACTGTGGATGCAAAGTGTTTGGCTGGATTTTCCTCTTTGTAGCAGGGATAGTCAGGGAAACCACAGCCCTGCAACTCAGCAGTATCTTGGCTGATTCCTTGGAAGCCTTCAATTGGCAGGATCCTCCCCAGTTTCTTCAAGCAGTTTAAGGAGTTTCTGCAGGATTCAGTCCAAGTTGAAAACCAGTCTTCACGCTTCAGTCTGAAGAAACAAATTGTAGGGTCTGAGCCATTTGTCTGGCTCTAGTCACAGGGAATGCTTCCAGACACCCTGTACACCCTGACCCAGGAAAGCTGCGAGGGATCCACTTGCAAACTGCCCAGTTCAGCAACCACAGCTCTGCCATTCCTGTGCTGTGCTCCTCTCACAGGAACAGCCAAAGGGCATCCTTCGATGGACGAAGCTAAATATCATGCTAAGCTGTATGAACAGACTAAAAGAAATGTACAGAACTTCTGCTCCATGAAGTGCAGGCAAAGCATGGTCTGGGTTACTGCATCCAGTTTTGGCAGCCCACTTCAGGGAAGAGATGGAGGCAAAGTGTGCAGCAGGGTATGATCAAAGGGATGAAGGAGATGTAACCTGGAGAAGGGGAAACTGTGAGCTTCATGTATACAAAATGCTACTGCAAAGCAGGGAACTGACTCTTCCCAGTGCCTGTTGCAATAGAGCAGAATTAATGGCTTTGATTGCACAAGGGAGATGCAAATTGGACATCAGGAAAGCTTTCGAGTGGGAAGTTTAGTTTAGCACTTAAAGACTGCCTGGGGAGGATGTGGAGTCTCCATCAGAGGAGGGTTTTAAGAAGAGATTAGACAGTCATCTGGTCAGGATGGTTAGGGGGAGCAGATTCATGGAGCTCTCAGTCTCCTCTGGTCCATTTTTACAGTCCTAGGAAAGATTTTTAGTGGTGTGGTTTTGCTGTAACTGTCTGTTTCAGACTCCTGCTGGCAGGGAAGTCATTTGAGAAAGTGATGGATAAAACACCTCAAAATGGATGTTTCTACATTTGCTTTGCATGCTGCTGTGGTCACTGAAACTCCTCAAACTTAATGTGTTAATCCACCAAAACAGTGAGTTTTGTTGTCGTTTCAGAACCTGTGAGTCTGCAGGGGAAGAAGGGCTGGAAGTGAAGCACAGTGAAGCCTTAATCCTAGAAGCTCCCGAGTGGTTTCCTTTGATTTGGTGATCAAATTAGCTTTAGACACACAGATGTACACGAGTATGGCACGGAAGGAATGAATGATGTGCTTTTACAGCACAGAAAGTTCATCTGAGCACACAGCACTCATGGCTTTCCTCACAAAGCTCTCAGCTCTGTAAGCCTTGCTCATGCAGGCAATCCCTTTGGAAGTGAAGACAGAACCCCCAGAGGGAACAGCACAGCTCATCAGGAGTCAGCACTGGGAGATCTGCAAGGCTAAGGCACCAGTTCACACCAGTAAGCTGCTATTGCAGGAGTCCTTGTAACTGCTGGCAGCTGGAGAGAGGAAGATGTTATCTGGAATGAAAATCGGAGATTGGGCAAAATTTCTTTTCCTGCTGCCAATGAAAACAGCACCACAGGAGGCCAGATTCCCCCAAAGAGCATGTGTCACTATGTGCATGCACACGTGGCTGTTCCCTGCTGCTGTGGGTAATGTCAGGATCTGCTGCCAACAACAGCTTATGTACCCAGCCCTGTTTGCACTCCATTCTTCCTATTTTCAAGGACAGTTTCACATTTGGATCATTTTTTTTTTAAGGGAAGCCCCTGTTGTGCTTTTCTTCAGTGTTCTATTTTCTTCTGAACTTTTGACAGAGCTATTAATAGATTTCAGGCTACCACATTTAGTGAATGCATTGAGACAAAGACTCATCTGCACCTTCTTCACCCCTTTGCCATACATCTTCCCCAGGCTGGCACACTAGACCAGGATTTACACTTGGTGTATGTAATGAAACTCCTCCTTCCCTGGTAAGAGTTTTGGTGGTAGTGTGGTGTGCCTTCACAAAGCATGGGCCAGGGGAATCTCTGCTTTATGGTTCCTGTCTGCCCATGCAGCACACATTTCAGCACACAGGGATCCTCTGGTCTGAAAGTCTAATTCCCACTTAGAGTGTGGGCATGGCAGGAAATTAGCAGGTGGCAGGAAATTCAAAGCAGATGATTGTTGATGATCCAGTATGTGGCTGAACTGCAGCATATCTCAGCACAGAAACACATACAAAAATGTGTGTGTGTCCACAAAAACATTTCACACTGAGAAATCTGTTACTGCCACAGGGACAGGGAGTTCCTGATCCAAAAATGCCTGGCTCTTGGGAGAGTATTCTGGGGAGGGGTCACTACAGGCATGCTCTGTTCTCACACTCCTCTCCAGACTTCCCCGTGTGGCCATCACTGGGACAGGATAGTGATCAGGTGAGAACCTTTCTACTGACCTCGGATGGCTCTTGACATTTCCACCTCAGAGCCCCCCACAGTGCAGCCAGCCAGCCTCAAGGGCAATGGCTGCATCTAGCACGGGTGGTCCTGGAGCAGAAGGGACCTGCAGGATGGGAGGTGTCTTGGCAGGGGACACACAGCAGTCAAAGGCATGCTCCCAGCTGCACATGTCCCCAGTTCATCACATCATCCATCGTGGGACCAGTGAGGCCCACAATCTGTGCCTCAGAAACCAACCAAGCTGTGTCACAGCACCCACCTCCCAGTCCTCTGATGGCTCTCCCTAGAGCCTGTGTGAGCCCCCAGCTGCTGGCATCAGGGATGAAAGTCAGTGAGAACAGCCAAAGCCAGCCTCTGTTCAAAGCCCATGCCGTGCTGCATTTACCACGTTATGGGAGCTCATTAGTCATATTGTTCTGGGGATACTGTGTCAGGCAGTTTTCAGCCTCAGAGCCCTGAGCCCTACTCAAAATATATTTGGAAAAGGCAATTTCAAACCATTTTCTAAAGAACAAACTCTTATCTGTGCATATTTGCTCAAACAGACTTAAAATGAATTCCCAAGTCTTTGCAGGCTTCACACAATACATCAGTTTCTCATGATCAGTCTGGGGAGGCTCTGAGGAAGGCTCGTGGTACTTTCATGTTTTCTCATTAAAAAACACCCATTGGTACATTAATAAGACAAGAGCATCCCAGCAGGACCCATAGCTATGTGACATTTCAAGGCTTTTGAAGAGAAGGCACAGAAAGGAAGTGAACCCCAGCAAGAAAACAAGTAAATGACCTTTTGGGGCAGAAAACAAAGAGGCAGGGAGCCAGGAATAGATAAAGAAAATGGAGAAATGGCAGAAAAGTGGAGATCATTCTGCCTGGGAGCCTCCTTAGTACCAACAGGCTTGACAGAATGAAAGACTTCAGAGGTCAAACTGCTCTGCTGTGCCCACCACACTCAGTTAGGGTGGAAGACACAAAAAAAACCATTGTCCTGTTCCTTCCAGTTTGTCATCCCCTGTGCTGAGCCTCACTGTGAAAGGGCCAAGCTGAATGCATTTATTGAGTGTATCACACCACATCCACAAACCTTGTACCATGGTAGGATTCCAGGAACTAGTCCTCCTCAGCTACAGCAAAGCCAACAGATCTCCATTTTTCTGCAGACATGCTGCTCTATTCAGCCCTATCCATCTTCCTGTGATTATCTTCCCTTATTGCAAACAAACTCCATCTGAGAGCAGCCAAATCATCCCTTCATGGCTATCAGCAGCAAATGCTCCCCTTTGATGCTGCTGCCATGCTGATGAGCACTACTCCACTGGGAGCAGCCAGGCTGAGGGAGTGAAAAGCAGCTGCAAATACTGGCCACGAGTCTAAACACTCAGTGATATATTAGCTTTTTAATTTATATATATATTTATATACATTTCCATTCCTGCCTACCCAGATTCCAGTCAGCTGCAATTTTAGAGGTGTTTTTACCTTCTGAAAAAATGGAACCTTGGGACTTTGTGCAGACCAGGACTGTACAGCAACCACAAGCTCATTCTGAAAAGAAAACACTCAGCTACCCAGAGCAGACACTCTCACCCAACAGCTTCCAAGTCACTTTAAGAAGCTTCAGTCAAAACTAATTGTATGGAGAAAAGCACAATCAGATCTAAGATCTCAGGACTGATGGAAAATCCATCAAGACTGCAATGTCCCAGCAGCTAATTCATAGATTCATAGATTCATAGATTCATAGATATTAGGGATTGGAAGGGACCTAGAAGATCATCTAGTCCAACCCCCCT
>JAOEGS010001863.1:49882-66963 GCA_025447755.1 Corythornis vintsioides | reverse complement strand
GGCTAGTTGAGGGTGTCCCTGCTCCCTGCAGGGGGGCTGCACTAGATGCCCTTTGGAGCTCCCTTCCAGCCCTAAACGTTCTATGATTCTATGATTCCTTCACAAACCCATGGACTTGAAAGCAGCAATCCAGGAAATCTCCCAACACAGCAGGGTTCTACCTGTAATGTGGAAGGGTTAAGACTGAAAATCCAAAGTAGTTTAATTCTATTTTCAGAAATCAGTACCAAATGCAGGACTATCTTTAATGACAGACACTGAGGTGTCAAAGGACTGTGCCATGTTTCAGATCTTTCCATAGTTTAAATTCCTGTGCTTCTTCAAAGCTCAACTGAATCCTTGCTGGTGGGGAAGAGTTCCTTCAATGCAGGGTTGTTGTGGGTGGCCTACAATCAGTAACACCATAGCTGCCCAGTGCTGTCCTACAGGAAAATGCATTTCCCAGACATGTCTCTGTGTACAGAAAATATATGAGATAGTATATACAAACTATCACTCAGGAGACAGTGCAAAACAATTCTCACTGACATTATTTTTTAATTGCTTCATCCTTTAGTCAAATAACCTTCATTTTTTGCCTAGACTCTTGAAAATTATTTCCTTTCAATTAGGACAAAATGAAACAATAGCAATTAGCTTGCATTAATTCCTGAGTTTCACGACTCATATTAGCAGTATTCTGTTTTATTATTTCAGTTTGCATTTTTTTATTTGCTTAATTGTTTGGTTTGTTGTTTGGGTTTTTTTTCTGGGCATCTTATTACTTATAGAAAAAAAAAGGCCTCAAACTTTTGGTAACTGATTGTCTATTGGCTTGGCAATACTTGCCATGTACACATAAAGCAGACATAAAATAGAAAAAGATTCATACACTACAGTTGAAACTTAGAAGTTATTTTTTCCATCTCTAGCATTTTGTATTGCAAATAACTTCTGTGAAAAGGAGAGTATGGATGAAATATCCATGATTATCTTTTTGTTCACATTTAGCTTTGTACCAAGTTTTGAAGAATATTTCTTCCTATCTGTTCTTGCTTGTTATGGTAGCTAAATTATTTTGGGGGGTTTGGTTGATGAGGTTATTAACACCTAAAATGTTAATAGCCAATATTTATCAGCTCTCTCCAGATTATTTCTTTTGAGGCAATTTATATTTTCATAATTCACAGAACTTGGCCCAATATATATAAAATTTCTATGATATTATGATATTATGAAGTAGATTACCTTATAAAGGACTGGTGTAGTGGTGTAACACTTATGTTAGATTTGATTTGTGAAGTTTCCATGTCTAAAAATGTTGAGTGATATGCTTAATAAGATACTTAAAAAAATTGTAAATGAAAATTCTTTGCACTACAACCAAACATAAAAAACCATGATGGTTGATTTCTACAAAACAAAGATTTTTCTCAGAAGATTTGTTATTAAACTGAAATATTTGGGGCAGGGTGGTTTCTTTTTAGAAATATTTGTGGTGTCACTGAAAACCTCAGAATGAAATGTTTGGGTTTCCAATGAAAGGTCCACATATTTTGGTATTATTGTGGAAGAATTCTGCTTTATTTTTTTATTGGCTTCACTCTCAAATTCCACTATGGAAATCAACAATTCTAAATAAGAAACAACAATTCTTGCGTTTCTGAAAAAAAAATAATAACATAAAGTAGAAAAAATTGCATTTTCTGCCTCTCCCTTCTATATTTTAGGTAACATAGAGATATGGTTTATTGTCTCTGAGTGTATTCCTGTTCTGGTGCCTCTACAATTCAAGCCTAACAACTGATCCAACATCCCTGGAGGTATAAAGGCAATGTAGATGTGGGTGCTGAGGGTCACACTTTAGTGATGGCAGTGCTGGGTTACCAGTTGATGATCTTAAAAGTCCTTTCCAACCAAAACAATTCTCTGATTCTGTGCTTCTGAAGCTCTCAGGGTAACATGTACAACTATGAAAAGCAACAGGAAAGCTTTTCCACTTCCAGATGGTGCAAGGTCTTTCTTGCTGTACAGCACCTTTTGCCTCTGGCTTGATTCCAAACACACCTTCAATCAAGGAAATCCATGACAATTAAGAAAAGCACAAGCCTCACCACAGCCTCCTGGAGGGTTCAATGAAAAATAATAATTCAATGTTCTGTTCTTCTCTATTGTCCAGACCATACACTGAATTTCTCACCACTTTTGCTCAAGCCTAAGGCCAACTCTTGCATATGTTAATAAAGCATTCTGAAATCTTCTGTACACAGGGGTATGGAAATGCTCTGCATGCTAAGCCAGCCTCTCCTGGTGGTGGATACAGAAGGGTATGAGAAGAGGGAACCTGCATCTGCTCTGTGTTTATGGACAGCCAGAAAATGGTTATTGTGAGAATTGTAGCTAATAAGATCCAATGTGGATAGAAATCCCTGGTGTACTGAAGGAATTCATTTTAGTTTTGAGAAGACTTTGATCTGGTGACATTGCCATTTTCTATTGTAAATAACAATTAAGCATTGAAGGAGTATGTCTGAAGCCAAATTTGCTTGATATTTCCACCCCATAACAATGGATGTCAGATTGTAACGCTGGATAACAAAATTAATCATCCAAATTTTGCTCATCAAAAAAAAATAACAAACCATAATGTAAAATCTAATCCAAAAATGACATCTGCAGTTTTAAGCAGTGTTACTTGAGTGATTAGATATCATGTTTGACCATAAAGAATTCAAGGCCTTCCTTTGTTCCAAAAGCTATCTAAGCTGAGAATTTATATTACTTATTTGTCCAATACTTTAGACTGTGGTGGAAGTAATGAAATGTGTCAATAATTTGTTACTTTAGACCCTTTGCTTCAGAAATCTGGTTTCAATTCCATCTGGACTATCATCTACTTCTAACAAGCTTAACTGTTTCAATATATCCAAGGCCAAAAAAAACAAGTCTAGTGCTAAATTGAAAATCTGGGGAACATTTCAGTGACTCAATAAAAAAGAAAAAAAAAAGAAAAAAAAAAAAAAAGAGAATCATTAACAGTCACAATTTGAACTCTAAATAATAACACAGCTATTGAACAAAGGAGTGTCTTCCTAGATTTTGTAGTTTCTTCAGGGACAGTGACCCTTGGTGAGAATTCAAAATGACTAAAATTAACCCTGATGCTGAACAGGAAGATTTTCACAGCAGCAGATTTCTTGCCACATTTTCTTTGAGAATAACAGCCTTAATTTTCAGTTGTGAGTAAAAGTTTCTTTGTGAGAGGTTAAAAGAAATACTGAAGAGGCAACCACTTTTTTCAGATTTCCTTTATGTTTTGTTTTGTTTTTTTTTTTCATTCCAAAACCAAATTTATTTAGGATATACAGGTTAACATCTTCTCATTACATGCATTTATTACTCCTGGAGTAATAATCTCTTGTATTTTCCCTACATAAAGAGTTCTTGAACTTTATAGAAAAAAAAAACCTTGGGATCTATTTATTTTGAGAATCAATTACTTAGATTTATTGCAATCCCATATCACTCATAAAATAATTTACTTTTAATCTGATTTGATAGTTCAAGATCTTTCCTTAAGGCTTTTTGGAAAGTTTTCATTTAACAGTTGTTCATTTTGCTAACTCTTCTGCCTAATCCATGCAACCTGGGAATTTTACAGTGATCATGAAATTGCAGCAGTCATCCCAACTTGCAAAGTTTGTTATTCCTGAAGAAATTCTCCTTGGAGTTGTAACTTCAGTATTTGCTAAAGGTTGGCTTCTCTCTGTGAGCTCACCTAATATCCAATTCTTCCATTAAAAGGCACCTGAATATATTTCAACACTGGCAGCCAACAAGAAATCAGTTGATCCCAGTAGGTCAGCTGCTGTTTGGTGCATTAAAAGGACAACAAAACTATTAATCTTGAGGTGGTTCTAGCCTTAAACATACACAAGAGCATTGCTGAGCATTGCTAAAGCTGGACTCAATATTGCTCATATTCAGGAGCCAAGCAAACCAAACTACAGCTCCATTTACTCTACTGAACTAGATTATCCCTCTGCTTCTCTGCTGGCTCTTCCAAGTGGCAGAATATAGTTTAGAGAAACTGAAATCTTTACAGTGCTTTTTATTTTCTGGTTTTTTCACTTCTTTGGGTCTCAGCAGTACAGAAACAAGAGTATTCACAAATGTCTTTTTTTTATCCCAGGAATCCCAATCACAAAATTAAGTCTGAAAATGGCTTCAAAAGACAAAAGTGTTCAAGAAACACCTTTCCTTAACCAGTTTTTCTCATCCTTGAACAAAAGAACATTCATCCAGATCAGTTTAAAGTTCTAAGATGCTTCTATGATCCAAACATCCCAATAACCACAGTGCAAATTGTGTATTTTTGTTTGCTACTCTCTCAAATCACCCTGCACCTCTGCAGTAATAATATCTGCCAGGAATTCCAACCAGCTCAAGCATGTTCTCCACTTCCTGAGAACATGTGGCTGTTCTCAGGCTGTCAGTTTTTCCAAGGGTATCTTTATTTGATCTTGTGAAACACTTTTGTCCCATATGAGGCTCAATGCATTGAGATATCATTTCTAAGTTAAATCCCTAGACCTCCTTTTTAATAATGGGGTTATGCTAACCATGGCCCAGTCCTTGGAGATCTTGCTTGTACTAAGTAAAATCATTAAAAATATCTGCTTAAGCTTCTCTGATTTCTAATCCACCCTTTTCTTATCAGCTTCGGACAAATATTGTTTGGCTGGATGCCTTGTCAACAATATTATCCCCTGACTCCTTAATAGTATTTCTTAATTTGCTTAGTGTATTCTTTAATTTTCCATTTGCTTTCCATAAGGGCTGTCTTGATATTTTAGCTTTCTTAGCCTTTGCAGTCAGAGCAGCATTTCCAGCACAATCATTCCACACCTTTGCTATTCCCACGGGTTTGCTTTTAAACTTCAGACTGTCCACAACACCAAAGCCAGCTACGTAACTGGAGTTTGCAAAAGAAATTTGATAAATGGAGAATTCTCAAAGAAAATGGATTCCAGCAGTGGATTTACATAAACTTCAGCAGTTGAAAGTGACATCTGATGAAAAGATAAATTTTTTGGCTTGATGGCTATTCCTATAGGGATTGAGGTTGTGATTGGACAAGTTTAACAATTTATTTTTCCCCCAATACACTTATTGTGGATGTCACTGTCCTTAAATGTATGTCAGGACCAATCAGGTCCTGTTCCTGCCCTTGCTTGCACAAGAGGATGGGATTTCAAAGCTGCCAGTTTTCAGAGAGCCCGGTGCTGTGTGTCTGACACTGCTTCAGGCTGCAGAAGTGCTTGTTGTCCTTTGACTGTTACTCTCCCCTGATGAGGTGATCCTCAGTGAGTACAGAAATCAAGGTGTTTAGATGAGATCAAAAAGCCATCCATGGGTCATTATGATATAACTTTCACACAAAGGAAGAATCTAAATGCCAATTAGGGCAGGAAACTCTTCTCATCTCCTTTTCTTCTGCAGATGTAGACAGGACAGTAAGTGACCTGGTAACTTACAACCTGCCAACAGAGAACAGATGGTAGAAGCAAACATCTTCAGCTATAGAGATCTCATCTGTTACCAAGAAAAACCTCTAATTGGAGTCAAAAGGCTGAATTTATTGTGAGTTTATAACCAGTGAAGGGATGAGAGAGAAGTTCACTAACCACTGGTTTTAAATCAAAATTGAGATAACTATTTTGCCTAATAGATATCATGTCAACATTGGTACTGTTATACTGGAATATGAAAGGAATGCTTCAAATATACAAAAAAAGAGAATAATATATAAAGAAAATACCAATGGATTCATTCTCCAGTGTCTCAAAATCATGCTGTAGTCTCTTGTTTGCACCTTTGAATCACTATATATAAGAAAAGCTCAAAAATTGTTCTTTTTGCAAATATATCTCAACTAATGCTTCTCAGAGGCATTTGCTGAGGTGTGTAGATAATCAGATGTTAAAAAGGGCCAAACCTGACAGGTTGGCAGATGATCTATTTTGAGTGGGAAATGAAACAGCCTCTGGATCTTTGAATATCATTCCAGCAAGGGATAGGGACTTGCTTCTGCTGGGAAAAAAAGAAACTGAGAGCTTGAAGCACAAAACAATTTAAATCCCACATGAATCTCCACTCAAATGATGTCAGCTTTCCTGCTCAATGCACTGAGCACAGAAACACAGACCTCCAGTGCACAGACTTTATCAAAAGGCACTCAGAAGTAGCTGTGGGTGGTACCTGGCTCATGGATTTTGTGCTCCCAGCACAGAAGGGGGAATCCAGCCACACTGACCAAAACTTTTCCCTGACAGTCCCTACAACAAGTCATCTTTCCTGACATCAGCAAGCTTTTCAAATCTGGGACACAGCATTATTGCTTGGTGAATGATGAGTAAAATCAAACATGCAATAATCCCACGTGCTCTGTTTAATCCCATTGCAGACACTGAAAAATGAGGAGTAACATGATAAAGTTTTCTCCTTTGTCGTGGTTTAGACCCAGGCAGGAGCTGAGCACCACGTGGCTGCTCACTCATCACCCCCCACCCCACGGGAAGGAGAGTAGGGAGAAAAAGGCAAAACCCTGGGCTCTGAGATAAGGAGAATTTAATAGAACAGTGCAAGAGGAAAAGATAAAAACAACAACAGCAATAATATTAGTGCTGAAAAACTTCTAGAGTGATACAAGCCATATAAACTGACCAGAGCTGCTCCAACAGCACAGTGTCTGAGGCCACCTACCCCACCTGGCCTGGAACAGAACCTCCCCCCACCAGCCCATCCTAGCTGAACCCAGGACATCCTTTTAAAATACCATCTTTTAAATAAAGATGTCTGTCTTAACAAGACTTCTGTGTTACTTCATTCCTGATTTTCTTTGGTGCTTTTAACTTTTCATTTGAAATCAAGCACAGCAATGGTGGCCTAGCAGTTTCTGTCTTTCCTGTGAAGACTGCAACACTTCTTCCTCCTGTGGGCAATTGATATTTACAGGCCACGACTGCAGCTGGGTGCCAGGTTCCACGTGACAACATGGGAAAGCTTGTAGCAGGTAAAATCAAACTCTTCCCTCTTATGTTTCTACAGAACACAGGATGTAGGAATGATTTCCATTAATTTCTTCATTCAGAGGCCATGTCTTCTATTTAATGACTATAGATTTTCTCACAATATTTTTTCCAATGATGTGCTTTAACCATTTGAACTTTCAATATTTGAGTTCCAGGCTAAAAATATGTTTACATTATCATCAGGAATGTGAAAGAAGTCATAGCTGGAAAGTAAAAGACATTGACCAATCATTCCCTGCTCTACACCACTCATTCCAATGCACTATATATTCCTTCTTTCATCTCTTGCTTAGTAGTAGAAGTTCCTTCTTCATTTGTTGTATAGAAACTGTTCCAAACCTTTAATCATTCTTCTTGCCTTCCTCTTCTCAACATCTTACACCTCTTTCCTCTGCTGTTGTATTCTCATTGTCATGGAAGCAGCATAAATGCAGTAAGAGCTCACAAGGTAAAATTCTCATAGCATTGTACAGTGGCAGAAGTTTTTTTTAATTCCTGCTTTCTGTTTCTTTGCAACATTTAATTTGGGTTTTTTTACTACAGTTGAACAATAAGCTGTTTAAATAACAAGGTAAACCCTATGCTTCTCTAACAGGATCGAGCTCCCACTTATGTTAAACTGCTAATTCAGTCATAGACAAGATTATTTCAAATGATGTTATTCAGAAATTTAAATACAACTTTGAAAAGCCAAAAAAAAAAAATATATATATATATAATTTTATTAGACATAAATTTATGTTCTGGTCTTGTAAGTCATTTCAAAGGGATTCTGGAATACTTTTATAGAAAGTTGCAGAATAATTTTTCAGAAAGTGACTTACTTTTTAAAAGCAAAATGTCAATTTGAGTTATAAAGAAAAGATAAAAATCCTGCCTCTTTTACCCATGCAAATAGCCTTTTTAAGGCATAATCTGCACCCAAATCTCACTTAAATCTAAGATAACAGTATTGATTTAATCAGAGTGGATATGGCCTTGGAGCTATGTAGCCCTTTGGCAAAATTCTCTCAGCAAAACTTTTGATGCAACAAAAGCAAAAAATAACTACTTTTGAAAAAGCTTGTTATAACAGAGGATATTTTTTCCCTTATGCATTTGTTGCTAAGAATATGTCATTTGACCCTGATATTACTTTACAGTGAGAAACAAAGCCCAGAAGAATCAGTGGGAAATCTTCAATTTGGCCATGTAGTTGCAAATTCATTCCTCTCCTCAGACACGTAAGTGCAAAACCCTTTGACATGGATGTGCTAAAGCTTGCTGTCATTACTACCAATTAGTTTTCACTAATTCAGTTGATGCAATATGAGGTTTTCCACACATATCTAAGATCAGAATTTGGCAGAGCATTAGCACTGTATCTTAAGATATAAGATACTGCACAACTTTCCTCGTATGGTATACTGCTGAATAAATATTTTCTCAGACACCAAGATCAAGTTTCTCCAGCAGCACTTCCAAATAGGAATGGAGGAATATTTGACTGCAGTACTCAGCTTTTGATTAGCATCCTCCATGTGAAGGTCATGCATCTGTGGTAAGAACAGAGTGTAGCAGAGCAGCCACCTTACACAGCTGCCATTTAAAGTGCAATACTAAGTTGCCATGGTTGGCACCTCTGACTCAGTAGAGAAGTTGTGCTTACTGGCACTGGTCTTGGTGGCTACTGTGCAGCCAGCACCCTCGAGAGCAGTTCTTCATTCTTGAGAATGAATCATTTAGAAACTGTATGGTAAGTAGCTTTCATTTCCACCCAACTTGAAAACTGACATTGGAAAGATCAACATTAGCTTCTCCAAGGAAAAGTCATTAGCATGGAACCATTATGTAAAAAATGAGTTACATAATTTACTCAAAAAATGTATAACTTAAGATCAACATGGGAGATTTAGGGCAAATGTGCTCTTTGCTTTGAATGGTCTGATTTAGGCTATATGCCACCCTGATGAAACTGTAATCCTTTTGCAAGCATGTGGAAGAACAGGAGTTGCTCCAAGTCCTGGAGATGGCTGGCAGAAAAAAACAAGGATTGGGAAGATTATGCTTCTTTATCTCAGTGCAGCAGTACTTTGTGAAACATGAAAACAAATCCCTCAGTGGCTGTTTAAATAACAGTAGCATATTCATGTATGACCAGCTGTTTGCATATTTTAATTCATCTATTCACAGTTTAGAGAAATACCAAGGGAAATGGCTGATTATTCTTGAGACTTGAATCATTCACCTGTGCATATCTTGAACCCAGGGCACAAGCTGCAGCAGCTGCAATGCAGCATAAACTCTCATGCACACACACGTTCCCTTAAATAACTCACCAATCAGCAGCAAATTATAATATTCAAACATCCAGCATAAGGCAGTAGGCTGACAAAATGGACATCTGGATTTTATATTAACGCTGACAGAATGTGCTTTGCAAATGCTCTGCTTTATTTATGTGAAATGGAAAAGCAAACACGTGATAAATCATTAGAATATATTTATACTGTGCTGAAGCCACAGAGGTATGGTCTAATTCAGGTTTTATGTTGCCTTCTATGTGAAAAGGGCATTGGTTTTAACTCCCCTGGGAGTCCCACCTAAGAGGCCAGCAGGAAAATGAGCTTGAGATGGGGCAAGGAACTTGCTTGTGCCAGTGAGACAAGAGGAACTGCTGGTGCTGTGAGGAGGTGGGGTTGATGAAGTAACAAGACTGGGAATGATTATATTGGCAGAGCATTGTGTTTATTCAGAGCTTGCCACTAGCAGGACTACTGCATTCTTCTTAAAGTTTCTCCATGTAGCCCACTCAGGGATGGCTTTAGGTGGCAGATTTTAAACTGCAGTTGCAATATCAATCTTCTCAGTGATTCAGGCTTGGGCATGGAAAGGTGCTGTTGGCCAAATAACCCATAGATCAAATTAAAGGCACCTCTTCAACTTTCATACACCCTGTCTTTCCCAAAGGGGTCACAAGATTCAAAGAGAAAAAGAGAGGAAGGAATAAGATTTCTTTCCCTCTCACAAGCTGTATTTTCACCAGCTTCATGGGTTTTTTTTTCTTCTTCCTGAAGCAGATCTGTTCACCTTTTCAGTTGCATTGCCTTTGGGCACTCATGTTCCTTGCTCCTTCACACTGCTTATTTCCCATCTCCTGCCAGAGCCAGTCCCCACTATTCTCACATCAAATCCTAGATTTTCTGTCTATATGTACATTAGCAAATAAAATGGACTAGGAGTTATCCTGTGGATCCTGGAGCAGAAAAGGCAAGAAGTCAATACTCTGCCCAAAACACTGAAGTGCCCTTGAAATTGAGTCTCAGCTGGTGAGAACTGGAGGGAAAATGTTCATATTCCTTTGATCCTGCATCACTCCATCTGTTGCATGGCCTCTGAAGGCATTTATGCCTATTTTTCCAGTGCTTTCAATATGTTTTCATATTAGCTGTTCTTGAATACACAGAGAAACCAAGGAATCTTTTGAGTGATATGAAAAAATAAGACCTCAGAATAGTTAAATCATGTTTGTTTTGTTATCCTAAAATGCCTTTACTGACATTTACGAGGAAAGAAGTTTTCTTTTTTTCAGAGTATTCTGTTGTGTCCTGGTAGTTTCAGATGAATGTTTTCCAAGGACTCAGAACATATTCAGGCTGGGTCAAAATAATAAAGTTAATATTTCACGTACTCAACGTTAGAAAACAAAATAAATTGGATCAGCAAAACATGCAGAATTATAAAGCCAGTTAATATAATTTTTAGGATTATAAGTGAAAATGAGAATCAAACACCATCAAAAAGTCCTGTCAGACACTCTTTTATGTCTTGGATTACAATTACAATTACAAGAGAAGGCTGTGACCCAAGTCTGGTTTGGAGATATTTGACAATGATAGATGAGTGTCTGAGAATGAAAATAAGAGGTGAAAATCCAACCTCATTTAGAGGATTCACTTTTGAAATGGAGAAATTTGATTGTTTAAACTAATCTACTGGAACATGAGTCGGTTAGATCCTTGGACCACAAATTCCCTGATTTTGAATTCCACCTAAAAAAAACCCAACTCACATCTCTGTAGACACACCAGAGTGTGTCTATAAGCAAAGTAGTATCCCAGACACTCAGAGGTGAGCATAACTGTGTAATCATGCTACTATCAATACAAAGCAAAAACATTCTGCTATTGATTCAGTGGACACATACACAGGTAATGCTGGCATCTGATTTTTTTCTCTGTGAAGTTGCTTAAATTTCATTCATAAAGATGAAATTAGATTGAAGCAAATCGTTCCTTAATTTGGAGCTAATTCTGGGAGAATTCAGCCAAAGAAGGGGAAAAATCAGAAAACTTCACACTGATATTTATAAAAACATGTCAGGCTTCCTATTTTCAAGCATTTGCATTTTGAAAATGACAAATATCCAAAAATGACATTGCAAAGACAATCACCAAAGAAGTTTGTTTTCAGCTCCAACAAATTATATCTCACTGCTATACAATATAAGGATATGGTTGGTTTGTTTGTTTTTTCACTAAGAAACAAAGAAAAAAGCTGGGTTTGTGTGAGGTTTTTTAATGTGATTTCCTTTAAATTTTTTATCTTGCCTAGCCAAAAAGGAAAAATTTGTGATGCTTGACTCCCAGGTATGTAGCAATTGTAAACGTGCTTGTTTATATGTATGTCCATGCAGTGTCTGAAAACACAAATTCTTGTTCAGTTGCCATTGCTACTATTTTTCACACAGAATGTTCTCCCTATCATTGGCCTAATTCTGCAAGACAGTGAGTAACCTTTTTATGGTGATGACAGCATCCATTCACTTGAGAAGTCTTTGCATAGACACCAGACAGTGTCCCTGAGCATGGTAAATTGCTGAATGACAGACAAAAATTGGGGGGTGCAGACCTCAGATTTGATTTGCTGTTTCCCAGTGAATGTTTAATAGGGGAAGAGTGCATTCAATTGCTCCCATTTCAAGGTTTTTTTGTAAAAGAATTTTCAGTCAGTGTATTCTGGTTTACAGAAATAACTCCCTCCAAGAAAAACCTCTGAGGGCTCTGTTAAACAACAAACAGTTCCTAAGTTCTATGAGCAGAAGCCAAGGAAAGGCCACAAATGATGCAGAGACTGGCTCTGTACACAGACGGCTGATTTGGCAAGAAAAGAACCATCAGACTGAAGAAGGTTCTCTTTTGGTTTTCATTTCCTTTCAATCTCTCTCAACACTGAAACCATGAGAGTTATAGACAGGCTTGCATAAGTCAAAGCATTTAAAATGATCACTTTCTTGCCACAGAGCCACTGGCTAAACCAGAATAATTGCTTGAAGGGGCTGAGGAAACCTATTCGGTGACAAAAGCTTTTTAATTCAACATCACAACATGTCTTTGTTACAGTTGGTGATATGAATGTGGTCTCAAAAAGAACAGTATAATTCTTTTTATACTTCTTTTATTCCCAGAGGGGAATCTTTCTTTAACTGGATGGCATAAGGCCCATGATGTTCTGTCTAATTGATTTTTCCTGCTCGTTGCTTTTTCTGTGAACATCCTTAAACAGCTTTCTGGCTGACCTGTGTGCCTATTGGCTGACCTCAGCTGGGAGAATTCAAGTGTCTTGAGAATCCCCTCCTCATTAGGACCAAGATGTTCAACCCACACAAGAGCCAAATAATTTTTGGACTCTCAAAAAGATTGACCAAGTTATATCAATAAATTCAGAAGAACCAGCTTGTGCCTTTACCAAAAATGCAGTGACAATATAACAAGAAGAAAGTGTCACTAGGAAAGTTAATACATATTTTTAATTAAAATACATTATCATCATGATGATTATGATATACTATAGTATCATCTCCAGATTTTTCATGTATTGATTTAATTGCAGCATAAAGCTGTCTTGAAGTAAATAGCAAACCAGCATGCCACCAGTCACGTAAAATTCAACACAAGCAGAGGACTGATGCTGACTGAACAGTAAGTCCAAGCATTCTGGAAATCTTTCTGGCTTTGAAGAGCTTTGTAGAATTTACAAAACTCCACAAATTTTAAAAGCCCTTAAATAAAATTATTTCTAAATAATGCAATGCAGTATTTGCAAATAACCTGGAATGTATCATCAAGAACTTCATCTGAGAGAACTGTGTCTGTTTAGTTTTGAGAGGGGACCTTATAATGTCTTTAAATATCTGAAGGGTGGGTGTCAAAGGGAAGGAGTGAATGTCTTTTCTGTAGTGCCCAGTAACAGGACAAGGAATAATGGGTATAAACGAGCATAGGAGGTTCCACCTCAACATAAGGAGAAACTTCTTTCTTGTGAGGGCAACAGAACAGGCTGCCCAGAGAGGTTGTGGAGTCTTCTTCTCTGGAGACTTTCAAAACCCACCTGGATGCATTCCTGAGTGGCATGCCCTGGGTGACCCTGCTTTGTCAGGGAGGTTGGACTCAGTGATCTCCAGAGGTCCCTTCCAGACACTAACATTCTATGATTCTATTAATTCAATTGCCTAAACAAAAGGTCCTGGTGTTAACTGAGACATTCTAAGGTAGCTGAACAAGGTGTCACTGGTGAACAGGAGACAGTCCCTACAGGACACCTGTATCATTCTGGAGCTATGTGACTTAACTGTCTCTACTTAGGCAGATGAAAGGAGACCAAATACTAATATTTCTATTAGTGGTAGTGCATCAGAAAATAGAAAAACTCTATAGAATGAACATATTCTGTGGGTATCTCTAGATCTGAAATGAAGGCTGTAATTCCTCCTAGCATTAGGACCCTATAGTCAGTTGAAGATCAAAATAACTTTGGGGAAATAGAGCAATTTTAACATGACAAAGAGAGAAGTCTAAAGTTCTGGGAAATTCTTATATTAAATAAAAAACAAAACAAAACAAAACCAACGGATAGATATAAATATCTCAGATTCAGTATACTCTTGGGAATGAGTTCTAGAAACAAATCAATAGGATCCTAGCTAGATAGCTGATGATTCTAAGTTTTCTTTGGTTTTGTGTGACCTACTTTGTAGATATTTTTCTGACAAAGTGCTGAGAAATATTGTAGATGATTTATGACAGCAATAATATTCCTATATTCCAGAGTTTGCAAGAAATGCTTGCTACTATCTCCCACTGGCTTGAGGATTGCATCCTGTCTTCTCTGATTCACTGCCAGCAATGATAACTCATTCCTTCAGCATGTCCCCTTTTGGTTACAGCCATGCAATTTGCTGAAGCTGGAAAGCATCAGCCTTGGGAAAGTTGCAGATGGTGCAGAAGCAGGAGCAGTTCACTTCCTCACACCCTTCAGCTACAAACCCCTTTGCTTTGCACTTGCAGCCCACACACCATCTACATTGGTCTCTAGAGGTAAACTCTCTCTTCTCACCAGTTGTATAGAATTCCATGGGTCTGTGTGGTGCCTGTTTGGGACACTCAAAGCCATGCAGTTGGTGGGATGAACTCAGGACCACGTCAGACTGTGGTTTCTACACTGTGTTGCTTCATGGGAGGGATGTTTCAGTCCCTTCCTGTACTTTCTTCCTTGGGTAGCAAAATATTCAAATTAATTGTACTACTTGGGAAGCCAAAATTATAGATGTGGGGTTTGTATCAAAATGAAATACAGTAAGAGTTGTTTCACTTGTTATGGGATGGAGGAAGTTCCTGATTATGGAGGCAGGTACAGATAATTAATTTGTTGCTTATTTAAGCAGTCAAATGCCTTAGAATCATAGAATGACAGGGGTTGGAAGGGACCTAGATCATCTAGTCCAACCCCCCTGCCAGAGCAGGATGACCCAGACCAGATCACCCAGGAACAGATCCAGGTGGGTCTGGAATGTCTCCAGAGAGGGAGACTCCACAGCCCCCCTGGGCAGCCTGTGACAGTGTCTGTCATCCTCCCTGTGAAAAAGTTTTTCCTTGTCTAAAACTTGTGTAAATGTCCATCATTAAGTTATCATGCAAAAATTATTGTAACATATTTCTAATTCTCATGGAGCTTTTTTAGAGACTTTGAATTTTCTAAGTGAAAATTGCATCTAAATTGAAGCCCTCAGAAATATGTAAATGGAGTTTTACTTGTATTTATAATACTAAGGCCAGAAGTTAGATGAAGACTTTCTCTTCTGTAAAAAAAAAATTCCAGGGTTCGTGTACACACACACATATGTAAACATCTCTCAATAAGATGAGTGTATATTAGAGGACAGTTTTTATTTTTATATTTGTATTTAAAAGGCAAAATGTGAAACTTAGAGAACTACAAATAGTATTAATGAATTTGGGAGTAATCAGCAGTGCTGAAAAACGTCTTAAACATGTCCAAGTTTGAGCAAGTTGGTATTATAGATTAACATTTACTTTCCATTGTATCTACATCAACTACATTCTGTTTGAGGTTGTCCCTGGACTCTGCTGGTTCTCACAACTCTACCCTTCCTCATCCCCAAAGGCAGGTAGTCTGCATTTCCAGAAGCAGTTCCCACTGCTATCAGTTTGCTTTGCTTGCTAACAGAGTGATACCCACCACCTGAAGGAAAACTGACACTCTGATGGCTTCAGGACTGTTTTAAGGAATATTTTTAATATATTTTGGAATGGTTGGAAAGGAAAAATTCTCATTGTTTTTGCCTGTCAACTAACTTCTGCTTTGAAAAATACCTTAATCTAAAGAAAAAATGTAAAAGAACCTTTTTCCAGCTTGAGTGGAATGTACCTTGTAAAGCCACTGATAGCAAAGAGTTAATACCAGAATACAGAAATTTTGAAAATTTAAGGATTTTAAAAAGCATGAAAGATCTATGTACATTGAAAGGATGTGCATTTAAAAGTCACATGGAAGAACAAGGAGAAAAACAGAGGGAGGTAGAGAGAGATAATGGCACCAAAATAACCATACGAGCTAAAATCTTGATAACAAAATATGTAAAATATTTCTAAATCATATTTCAGCCAACAAAATTACCATAGGGTATTAAAGACCTCACATAAGAAAAGACAACATTTAATCTTCATAGACAAAATCAGTTCCATATAGTCCCATAGTTTAGAGAGAACAGTCAATTACATTTATTGTGAATTTATTGCCAAGGATAGACAAGGTTCAATTGTACTGAATGGTTCCTGAGGTCATGGAATACCATTTTGATAAGGCTTCCAGCTGGCAACTTCATTCTCTGTCTTATTTAGTCCCTTGTGTTTATTTTATAATTGCACTTATGACAGCAGAATTACTGAACCTGCCTGTGCAGCCACAAGATGGTTGTTTTCAACAAAAAGTGTGTGAAAATTATAAACTGGTCATAAATAATATAAATTATAAACAAGTGATTCCAATTAAGTGGTTCAGCCCTGATCTCATGCTCATAATTAATGTCCAGCCTCTAATTTGAATTTTCCAGAGCAGTTTCAGCTTCTGAAATTCATTGTCCAGGAAGGGAAGATGAACTGGTTTACCAGATTTTATTAGTATATAATAAAATCCAAGACTACATTAATAAACAGTGCCTGGCTGTATTCTGGAAAGCATGGTGAAATTAATGTGTTTCTTGCATTTAGGCCATCAGACTAGCTGGGTGTTGAGAGTCAACCCTTTGCTCTCACAAGCAGTCTCATTAGCTATTTCACTTTATAAAACACAACAGCAGCAGAGCCCTTGATGTACATTAGAAGAGTTATACCATTGCTTAGTCAAATCCTTTTGCCTTCAAAACTGGGACCACTGTCCTCATTCTCTCTTGGCAAGTGTAGATCTGAACAGCAGTCTGCTGCCAAGGGGCTCACTAGAGAGAGGGCTACACACAAGTCTTTGATGTGGGAGTAAAAGAGAAGAATAAAGGAATGCAGCAGGGTCTGAAAATAAGGATAGATTCTGTACAGGGTCAAAGGACATCTTCAGGTGTTTCCATGTAAGCATTTCCACAAGAGGCAGATGATCAGTGGGGATCATAGAATGTTTAGGGCTGGAAGGGAGCTCCAAAGGGCATCTAGTGCAGCCCCCTGCAGGGAGCAGGGACAC
>JAOEGS010001863.1:15948-40241 GCA_025447755.1 Corythornis vintsioides | reverse complement strand
CAATAAAAAGCAGGTATCTAAAATACACAACTTAGCCTGTGGGAAGTGCAGGAGTTTATCTGCTCAGCCTTAAATTGGAAATAAAATAAAATAAAATAAAAACCTTATAAGTTTGCTAGTTACAGTGTGAACAATCTCAAGAACCATTGAATCACTTTGTTGTATTTTAGATTATAATATAAAGACACTCTTGCTGCTTAGCAGCTGGGAACAGCTAAAATATGACAATGGGAAATACAACATGCTTTGTTAAGTGGGAAGGAGAGCTGAATTCTCTGCAGAAATATTTCTGAAGCTGACAGTCATGATTCCCTTTTGGGATCTTCTCTTCATGTTTTTGCTGAGTGTGTAGATATAAGCAAATATCAGTACTTGAAGGAGTGAAGTAATAAGCCAGTGTAAGTTGTCTGATATCTAGGAGCAAACACAAGAAGCTGTTGACACTTTAACCTCTCATAATGTATTTTCAGGATCAACACTTGTATAACCCTGAAAATAACTGTAGCTGACAGAGAATGACACTTTCTGTGACAGACACACACAGAGCTTTTTTTATATGTCATGCTGCAGCCCTCTCCTTTAGGCATATTGGCTAACCCCTGTTTACCAAAGGCAGTTTCTATCCCCTCCCTTCCTTTCAGGTGTGAAAACTGCTCTTCAAAGTTGTCTTTGTGTAACACATGGTGTTAAGAGAAAACAATCCTTGCTGGAGTGACTGATTTCATAACCAGAAGGATCACTGCAGATTGAAACCTGTTACACAGTGACTTGTAGTGCTAGAAACAGGGACACAAATTCATGATGGGATCGAAGTTTTGCCATGAAGTGTTATCTCAAAATGTGAGTCTGGAAACATATCATTGTGTTTCAATGTATAGAAATCATCTGTTCTGACATTTTCAATTCTTTTAAACCACATGTAAAAGGACTCTGTTCTGAAACTGGTACTTAGCATTTGAACACTGAGGGTGGGGAAACATCTATTTTAATTCATTTTCCTCAGCCCTATAATTTGTGTCTATTATATTGTGTAGATTTCAACTAATTGGTAGTGGTTATCAGTAGTAGATGACATAACCATGGTTTTTTTGCAAGTGGAAATGTGGCTATGAAAAGTTATTTCTTGCACTTTCCTGGTTTTTTTACATGCTGCAGCCATAGCTGCATTAACATTCTTACACTTATTAAGAATGCTTGATTTTCTTTTTAAGGAAATATTTTGTTAAGTGGTTGTGCATGGAAAACATCAAACAGTAATAATAAAAAGCCAGATGAAGTGAGGATTAAGAGGCAAGATTAAAATGAAATAGCTACAAAACCAGTAATGGCAACATTAAAGTAATGTATAGTAAGTCACATGATCAACTATATTCATCTGTGTTTTATCTGTACAAAATAATCCTAAGAGAAGATGATAACCTGAACTGGAGATATTCAAAAGACTTCATTGCTGAAAATTGCAATCACATGTTCTGAATCTCTTGAATCAAAATCCCGAGGCAGATAATATTGCAGTTAAAATTCCAAAGGAAGCAATAATGTAGTTGTCAGCTACATCTACACCAATGCATTATTCAGCTGTAGAACATATGCCCTCAAAAAGGCCACATTGACAGTCATTCATGTGCAGGTGCTGAAAAAGAAAAAGAAAATCATTGCAGAAAAGAACTGTCCTGGTTTGAGCCAGAACAGAACTAATTCTGTTCAGTGATTTTACTTTTCAGCCAAGTATTTTCTCCTTTCTGAAAGTAACAGCATATTTTTGCAGACATTGTCTACTAGAAATGAAACCACTTGATGTTTAGAGTGACTGCCAAGGATTGGTGTGTAGGAAAGCTCTTGCTTACACTTATTTCTATGGAGACCAATGTCACTGCTAAATCTTGTGTACCATGTTGGGGGTGCAGAAAGCAAGAGGTCACACCTGCAGGGAGGGCTGGACAGGACAGGTGACCCCAACTGACCAACAAGGGATTCCATCCCATATACAACATATTCAGTATAAAGCTGAGAGATCATGAGGCCAAACTCTCTGCTTCAATGGATGGTGTCCAAGGAGGACTCTGTCCATTCTGCCTTTGATCTGTGAATTCCTGAACTCAGTCTCATAATCCAGCTCTGGAATCTGGTTCCTGTCTGCTGCTGAGTCTAGTCTGGGACTTCCCCTTGCCTGCTCCACAGCACCAGTGCTAACAGTGATGTAATTGCCATCACAGGGGTATAGCTGATACTGGTTTTGCATAGACTTCTATCTATTTCATTTTATTGCTATTATTTTATTTTCCAATACATAGCATCTCTCCCTTACTCCCTTTCTCTTTGCCTTGGGAAGGGAGAGATTTTAATAGCCATTCAGCTGGTGGCCAGCCCAGGCCTGACCCTTAACATTAACCAGAACAGCACATCTGCAGGAGAGAAAAAAAAGAAGTTATCAATCTGACAGTAGCCACTACAAAAAGACAAGTAATATGTTAGTTGATGGTAGGAATTTAGCTGATCTGAAGCCAGTTATGTACTGAAGATTTACATACTGGAAAGAAGTGTTTATCTGGGGAAATGGATTGAGGATGGCAGGAAAGCTGACTGTCTGCTTTTCAGGTTTCATGGAGGTCTCCTTTCTGAGAAAAGCAAAGTGTCCAATTTTGCAGTCTTGAGCACTTTTTCTTGAGCACTGTTTCTTCAAAAATGCCACTCACTCTCATTAGCACATAATATGCTAGGTGCCCTGAAGGCAATCATCAGTAAATAATATGACAGTGAGGAAAATAACATTCTACATACAATAGAATATACATTGTCATTTATATAGCTCAAAATCTCTCTCGTGCTCACTGAGTTCCATGAGATGTTAATTCCCTGCCTCACTTCTCTAGCTGAACATCTTCTCAAGTCACTCTTTGCCTATTGCCACAAAAGCAGGAGATCCATATTTTTTATGGAAGGAAAGTTGAGTGTTCTCACACAAACTCAGACTCTCTTTGCAACGAGATGATAAAAGATTTGTTGACTTCTTAGGGTATTTTTGAAATGCTTATGCTCATTGTTGATACCAGTTCTGTTAAAATGAACTCTTCACTTGTCAAGCTGTCAGCCTGAGAAACATTGAAGACTTTGAGCACACAAATAATCATAACCAGCAGCACAACATGCAGCATCAGGTTCCAGAGCATCCCTATGTCTATCAGCTATGCACATCTGTTACTAGAGGTAAACTTGGAATGTATCTGCATGTTGGAGTAAAACTGTGAGGCAAAGCATTTCTTTATCCTGTACTTAATTCCAGAATTAAGGATATAGAAAACCAAAATATCTTTTGATTATAATTTCTATATTAAGATCCATATTACACTGAAGATTTTTGAGTCCAAGGCATCACTCAATGTATAACCTGTAACAAGCTTAATTTAATATTATGTCTAAAGTTTTGTAATACATTTTAATGGAAGTGGGTTTTTTTATCACTAAAATCTTCCCATATTGAAATGTCTATATTCATGTGCATTAAGCTGTATGGATAAGAGTGAAGCTATGTAACTAAAAGCAAGAAATATCTGCTTTCTTGAAACTTCCTCTAAAAACATCACAAGATTCCTGACAGTTATGGAGGTTAGCCAAATTTCTGGATAATGTCCAACCCTGGTCTATGCTACTCTATGAGATAAGCTTTCTTCTAACTAGACTCCAAAATCCAGCATTTATGGTACAAATTAAGTCATCCTTTAAAACTCCTCTTTTCCGATTTTTTTTTCATACCTATTTTATGCCTCTGAGCAATTAAAGTTGGGGTTTTTTTGCACCTATTTTCTAAAACACCTGAAAGCAGATGTTCTGCTGCTACAGTTCCACTAAATGCAATTTACACCGAAGCATCTCCCCCAGGTAAGGTGGAATATTCACATGTCAGAGACCTGCACTCTAGAGGAAGGAGAAAGGAGAACCAAACTGTCAGAGAGTGTAATGAACCAAAGCTGACAATTTATTCAGTGCTAGACAAGAAATAGGTGCAAGTATCATAATATTGTCACCAAAATCCCTCCATAAAACAATTCAATGTGTCTGCTGCACACAACCCTAGAATTGTCACTTAATCAGAATATTCAAAAGCAAAATGTTTCCTCATTTGGAACAATGAGAACATTGGAGGTGAGATCTGGCCAAACATATAACAGTTAAAGTCAGGCTTTCTGCCAATTTCAAATGACCTGGACACAGTGTTCATAAGCAGAAACATGGAATTAGCACTTTAAACATGCACAAACAAATACATATATATGGCATTTACCCATATTTATAGGGAGAAAAAGAGGGAGAGAGAGACAGACACTCTGGATTAAATAAAATGATCATTCAGGTGGTCACTGATCTCACTCACATGCAGCTAAACAGAAGATTGGGCTAGATTTTAACCTCAGGCACTTCTCCACAAGGTCACTGATGTCAGCTTTTAGTGGGAAGGTGGGAGGTCCAGAACAACTCATAACAGGCTAAGTTGGGCTGCTGGGTGCTCTGTGTAACTGCACCTAATGCCCTGTACTGACAGTACAAGGAGCTCTGGCAACCAGCAGAGGATCCTGGGGTGGTTTCTGTGCTGAAACATAAACCATTTCTACAGAGTCTGAGCTGGAGCAGAATTTAGCCTCATCCGTGCGTAGCTTTGGGAAATGATAAAGATATACCCAACAACTCCAGGGCAGGCTACACATTTCAAATGAAAGTAGTAGTCATAAATTTACAGTCTTCATATGTTTTGACCCATAAACCACTCATCACTCTCATTTCTACTGTACAGGAAAATGAAGAAATCACAAGAGACAGCTTTTCGGTTTACATTTTTTTTTGCAGGGTCAAGCTGATGACAGGAACATCTGGCAATTGAAAGTGGCATACTTCTAATAGCTACCTAGGAGATGAGGTGTGAGAAGCACTATTACTCAACTGAGACCAAAAAAAAAGACTAGACATGACAGAAGAGAGAATCATAGCTTTTAATTACATCCAGTTGTTACTTTGGAAATAAAATAAGCAGCCTTAGTGAAGAGTTGATTATCATATTGGCATCCTGTCATCTTGTAATCCATTTAAGAAGAAAATTGTTGATAGACTGGTATTTAGTGTTTATCTGCTGTGTATTTTAAGGTTATTGAGTTACACTTGAAGTACAAACTCATCTGTAGTGTAAGTGACAAATCACAAACTACATTGTACTTAATCTCTGGACAGGTGTTGGAAAGAAGGCCAAATAGTGACATATTTATCAAGACCTCTGCTTAGAATTCTTTGCAAGTGATGTATTTTCCACGTTGGCCAAAGCTATTTACTCCTGACACTCTGTCTGTTAGAATAAAATTATCTTCAGTGACACTCAAATAGAAAGTTACATTTTTTTAATCACTGAAGAAGATGAATCACTGCAATGAAGGAGCATGAAAAAAGGTATGTCCTGTCAAATAAATGCATTATCAGCCAAAATAAGTACTTTCCTTATCGTGCACGTTTTCCAACCTCTCAATGCCCTATAACTGCATTATAAACAAAGGAAAAATGCTGATATATTAAATAGAATAATGTCATTTTCTCAACAACTAATGGAACTTCTATCACCCTCTGACCGACAAACAGTTTTAAATTGCTGGAAAGCAATCTTTAAATTCCCATTCACATCTGCAGAACATCTGATTTTTTTTTTTCACTTTGCAAATTCATATAGGTCATGTTTTCTAAGGCCTTTCCAGCCATAAGAAAACCAGACACATTGAAAGAAAACTAGGTAAGAATTCTGCCCAACAAAGCCCTCAGTGTGCCTCAAAACCACATATTGCCACAGCCCATCTCTAGTACTGCCAGCCTAATCTGGCATTCAAATATAATTAATCATGTCCTCAAACCTCAAAGGGCAAAAATACCCAACTGCAGATCTTTAAAATTTCATTTTCACTGTTTTGAAGATCTGAAGCCACACTTTCATAGTTTTTGACAAATCCATGGAATTGCTCTTTTTCAAATGAAGGCTGAAATCCAAATATTTAGAAACCAGTTTGGGAAATATGGCTTTCTTAGAAAGCCTCAAATCCTAAAACAAAGAATTGCAAAGTCAAGGAGATTGTCTTTATATCTCCACCACATTTGATAACTTATCTACTTGGTACCTCTAAGCTTTCCAGGAGTTAGTTATAACTGTAGTATAATGCCACACTATTTATGTCTCATTTTAAAGCTGTGAATCCTGAACTCAGCTTCTGAAATTCTGACATATTTAAAGTACCTCCATCTCTAAATGGGTCTAATAAGGCATTCAAAACAACCCAAGATTTACTGGTGCAACCTTAAGGTTGCTGAATTTCCAGATATAGCACCTCATAATCAACTTCACTAAAGCAATTCCTTTCAGGAGTTTGGATTAAAAAACTAGACTAAGAGCTCTTAGGAGGACGAGTGATTTGAAGTGACAGTCTTCTGCAAAAAGTGACTCTTCAGAGTGGTGTGGAGCTCAGTACTCATGTTTTCTTAATGATACTGGCTATTAAATGATGATTAGATTATTAGCAGTCCATCTCAGACCTTCAAAGACAGTTCTATAGTCCATACACATAGTTTGAAGCTGGTGGCATTTGGGAGATATCTATCACACCCAGGGACAGGAGGCAGGTAATGTCATTAATGGAAGAATAGAGGCCACCTTAAAGGGGGAAAAAAAAAAAAAAAAAAAGGATAGCTTGAATTCCCCACCTGTATGGAATCTGGTACTTAATTATTGCCAGGTTTCCTTGATATTTAGAGCTGAGGGAAGGATCGGCCTTGTAAACACCTCTGTTGGTCTGCCACATAATGGATTGAATCATCCAAAAAGGTAGGAGAAAGCTATTTGCTTTATAAAAAGACAAAAATATGGCAGAATTTGAGTTTAGCCATGTGATTTGTCATTCTTATTTGCTGTTGAGAACACAGTGACCTCTAAAAACAATGATTTTTCTGGTGCAAACCTTTAAGCAAACTAAGTGTTTTCAGGGAAGGTTTCAAATGGGAAGAAAAGTAAGAAAGGAAAGAGAAAAAGATAGAAGTTGAAATATAAATTGTTAGTTCTGTTGTGGTTGATATATGTAGTACTATACTGAAAAATGTCTACTTTTATTTTTTTTCTTTAATTTACTGTGGCAAATTTATTTCCTTTGGACTTAAGGCCTTGATTATTTTCTTGAGTAAAGCAGGGCAGATTTTTTTGTTTGCTAATCTTTATTCCTGCAGTAGAGCTTTGAACAGATTTTATATACTCATTACAGGAGAATCAAAGATAATTTCTCCTGACCCTTTGTTCTAATTTAGAAGATGACTTCCACTTATTTATTTTGAAGTACTGTTAGTTTCCCCTTGGGATAAGTGATGAACCAAATCCAAAGGGTTTAATTCAGGGCTTACTGACTTTGGTGGCCTCTTCTGCTCAGATTTTACTGGAAGTCTCTGGCACATTGAAATCATTACCCCTAAACCTTTACTGTACAGAAATAATTCTGTCAGAGACACCAAGTAATTTCCAAGGGATGATTAAAATCTGCTTAATTTGCTCATGTGAACCATTTTGAATTGGGTATAACTGGAACTGCAGTGGTTATCAAAGGAGATTAATGGGCTTTGGGGAGTCACTGTCAACTCTGATATGGGTGGTTCATGCTAATAACTTCCTGCATCTAACAGCATATACCCTGTCTGTGAATGTAAACCAGAAAGTACCAAGATAACAGCAAAAAAACATATTTCAATGTCTGCTGAAAGTGAAAAAAAAATAAATAAATTCAATGTAAAAAAGCAAACTTCAGTTTAAATCTTTTAGAGCTTTATTAGCAACACATTTATGAAAGCTGTACTTTTAAAGTTGACTATGTCACCTCATCCAGCTTTGGAAATAGCTTTTAAAATTACATTTATTTCACCTAAAGAACCTACATTAATTCTTTATGGGTGATTATAGAGCTTCTTTGTAAAAGTTAGTCCTTCCATTTATTTTTCTACTGGCTCTGTTAGCTTGCCTATCCACAATAAAAATAAAATTCCTCCTTTCAAATGATAACAAAGATCTCCATCTTTTATTAAGCCTATTCTAGGCGTGCAGTGCTTCTGAATTAAACATAACTAGAATTAAGTGTGGTAGTAGAAAAGATCACATTGCCCACTTCCCAATTAATTTTGGTGTATTTGGTTTATGATGATTCTGAGAATTTCTTGTGCATAGCCTCATATCTGTGTACTTTACCACAGGGACTTGATCAGTCAAGAAGGATATTAGAAACTTTTTTTATTACCAGCTAAGACTAATGCTATAAACTCAGGGATTAACCAACATGTACAGACTCATGTCTGGACATTTCAAATTTCAAGTTGCATTGTCAGAGCTCATTTATAATATTCTCTCCCATAGCTATGAGCTGAGATTTACATGCTGTCATTTCCATGGAGAAGTGGTTGAGCTGACATATTTTCTCAAGCTTTATAATAAAGCCAGGTTTCAAGAGTACCCCCAACTTAGTGCAAAATTATTTCTCTTATCTGGATCAAAGCAATAATTCATCAACACTTGAAAACAGAGTGAGAAACATGTTTCCTTTATCCTAAAGGCATAGTTTTAATGTAAACTCATCCTAAAAAATATATTAGGATACTTATGCTTCCCAAGAAACAATGTCAAACATTTTACTTCTATGACTCAACTTTTTTTTTTTTTTTTCCTTTAAGATCATCCACACTCCAAGGAAAGCCCCCAGTCTCTAGTCTGTTCAACAGGCAAGAGAAAGTAGTTTGTCAGCTGCTTTGGGCTGCATCCATTTGCCTTTACATTTACTAGTTCTTTAGCTCTTTACTCAACATGTTAAGTTACTTTTGAAGAACAGTTAAAGATCAGGAAATTTTCTGCTATTGGCCACAACCCCTGTCATCCAGTCTTTGATTTCGGATCCCATGACTGGACAGTGAGTTTAAGCTCACTGGGATAAAAAGTTCCCTCATGTCCTCTGGATCCTGGTGTCACTGCAGGGGAAATACTGGGCTCTCATCCCATGCCATCAATGTTGAAATTTGATTTTTTTTTTTTTTTTTTTTTTTCACTGAGAACCAGGAATGTGTTTTAGCATCAAAAGAAAAGTTCTGTGCATGTGCCTTCCTTTTTATCAGTCAGAGATTCCTAGGGAGATTACTTTCTTCTCCAGTATTACCAGAATGTCACAAAGTCATTAGTTTGGTGGATTTTTTGTGTGTGGCTTTTTTTTAATATGAAAAGCAATGGGATTTTTGCCACTATTTTTAACGAGGACAGGATTAGGGCCAAAATCCTAACTGAAGGGTTGTTTTTTTTAAAAATAATTATTTCATAGAGATGTTCTCTTGGTGGTGCTTTATCGGCCTAAACTACATACTCTGTCTTAAATATTTGTTTTTAATTGGATACAGCCAAACAATTTTGGTTGGCAAGTATTTTTAAATGAAGAAACCCTTAGAAAACCTTCATAAAAGAAAAGTGCTAAAATCTTGGATTTAAGTACAGTTTAAGATTTTTAATTTAATCCTTCATATTTTAAAAATGCATTTGAATGTAACACTGGATTGATATTGCATTCTCAAATCAAATAGCTTTGAGGAAATATATTCCACCAAAGTGAACTATAGTCCACAAAAAGTCCATGTTTAATTCTGTGACATCCTTTTGTTTGTGTAGTTTGTGCATACTGCACAATCTTAGACACTTTGTGACCACAACCCTTTTAAACTGATCCTGAAAGTCATTTTATTTTTTGATTCCAACCATATGTATCTAGTGATCTTAAAATTTAGAAGGATGGTAATTGTAAAAGTGGCAAAATATACTTGAGAAACAGGCCATAAAAAAAAAATAAAAATCAATCTAAACATTTCCATACCATACTCTGTTATAATAAAGAAGGAAGCCAATACATAAGATAAAAAGTCATTTATTCACTAGAATACTATCTAATGCCCTATGAAACACCTAAGGTTACAATAATAAAGATATGAAAACATGTTATCTTCATATATAGCTTCAGTGTTACATTGAAAAGTAACAGATATCATGCATTGTTTTTACTGTGGGTAATTTCTGGAGGTTTTTGTTTTATTACATTTTATAGAATGATCATTGGGAAACAGTAGTGAAACCATATAAAAAATGGTAATCCTCAAATTCAGTTTTTTGGTTGTTTTGTGGGTTTTTTGTTTTTGTTTTTGTTTTGTTTTGTATTTTTAGAAACACATGTTTAATTAAGCCACTTATCCACTCTTTTGCCATTTAATTTGAAGTGGCCCTTAATTATACTTTGCGAATAACTGTGAAATGTTGCTGATACAGCTGCAGCAGAACTTCTGTTTCACAGAGTGAGCTTGAAAGTCTCTCACCCATCTGCACACCACTGATTGTGTTTGGCTTGTGTCTACCTTTTGACTGGTAAGGGAGCATCTCCTGTCCTTTGGTTTTTGTTGTATTGTCTCCTCCCCATCCCACCAGAATGGAGTAGGGGTGAAGAAGCAGCTGAGTGGTGTTTGGTGCCAGCTGGGCACTAAACCAGGACACTGACATTGCCAAACTATGGTGCCATATATTTCTGTTAAGATCTTGAACTCAAATTGTACTTGTGTCTTAAGTTATTTTTTTTGTGCTCTGTATATCCTCTCTTACCTGAAAATATTTTACAATATTTTATATTAAAAGTCCATATAACTTCTAATACCTTCTAGTACATTCCACAGTATGGAGTTTGTTGAATCAGTATCAATCTGGCAGCCAGTCTCAGTTTTCTTGAACAATAAAAATAATATTTATGGTTTTTTTGCTTATTACAATGCACACTTTATTTGGATTATATTACACTTTATTTGGAGTAATTATGGCTACTTAAGAACTCATGGCACTCGACTACTGGTTTCTCTTAAGTGATTCCATACTTAATCAAAACTATTTGAAAGCAACATAAGAGATTCAGTTACCTGCATGAAATTAGTACCTATGAGAAGTATAGCTTTCTTTACTTGAACATCTGATAAAAACCAAAATACTTTCACACCAAAGTAGTTGTTCTGGGGTACAACACAACAGTGTTTGAAGGATATGTATCCCCACCTATTTTTTTTTTCCTTAAATTTAGTGGCTGCCTTTGAAATTTCCAGTTGAAAATGAGGACATTATATATTTACATCCATTGCATTATATGTTTGCATCCATTAGACATTAGTGAAATCTAAATTTCTGTAAATAAAAGTTCACTTTCTATTGCTATCTAAATTAGAAAATTAAATTTTCCCTAGGAAAAAAAAATAAATCTGAATTTGACTGCATACACATACTTAAACTCTTTTTGCAGTTATTAATAAAGACAAAATAACCACATAGAGCTGCTCCTAATGGAATTAGATGGTACTGACAAAAATGAGGGGGAAAATATGTTTCTTTTAATCTTTCAACCACAAACCGTTATACTATATTATTATAACAATACAATTCCATTTTATAAACTGTCAGTGGTAATAAAATAGTAAAATTCTCTCCATTTGTGTACAATGCATCTCCCCAGTTTAGTTCTGGGAAGCATCTGAGGTGACCTATTGCTTGATTTTGCTCATTATTTGAAGCAGGGCTGAAAGCCAGACTTGGGTTTATTGCAGTCACCTCATCTGAAGGAATGGCCCCTGGCTTTCTGAGGCTTGGAGTATTTTTGCTTCTGCTGCACTGAAGTGGTTCAATATTGTACTGAAAACACTGCAGTGATTCAGCTCTGAGTGCTGGCCTGCATTTCATTTTGTGCTAGTATATGAAAGGCTTGTGACAAAAAGGAAAAAATTATCTTATTGGCTTGATTTTCCAGGAGGTAACCAATACTTGAAATTCTAACAGCTCTGTCTTATTCATCTTCTTCTCTCCAGGCTTCTGATAGTCCATCAGGAAGTTTCAGATATAACCAGGTCTTCCAAAGGTTTCTTGGTACCCTCAGTGATTTGTACTTGGGGTAAAACCCTGGTTCTACTGAAAATAAAAGTAGCACTTGATTTTGTATTACTAGTAAAATGTAGTCAGGAAGCCAAAGGAAAAGAAGTACCCAATAAAACTGAGAAACTCATTTTGGGATCAAGATAAAAAAAAAAAAAACAAAAAAAAAACACAACAAAACCAACTTTTTATTTCAGAAGTATTAGCAAAACAGCCTATACATTTTCCCTGGCTTAACCTTTGCTCAGTTACATAGCTAAAAATCCCCTTTCCCCCAAAAGGCAACATCCAATTGGTTTCCATGATCACAGAATGGACTTGGACAACTGTTGGCACACCTGAAATGGAAGCTGAGATGGGGCAGGAACAAAGTTCTGTTGCATGGTTAAGGTATTATTGCTGCTGAAGTATTTGATCCAAGTGACAGCCTCAGAGAAGAGCTGAGAGAAGACAGCCAAAAAAAGAAAGGTTGCCCTTCTGTTGTTATATGACTGATAAAAATCTGGATGAGCCTTGTTTTCTTGAGGCTTTTGTTATCTTTGTGTAGTGTTACCAGAAAGCTGGTTTGTTCAAGGAAAAAAGTTGTTCCTTGCAGTACTGAGAGCTGCCCAAGTTTCCATTGTGTGATTCTCACTGAACTTCAGAGCAAGTCTAAATCAATCTTTAGCATCCCAGGATTAAGCAGGGCTGTTGGAACTTTAAGGCTCAGTAACCAAGGTAGAAATGTTCTAGATCTCAACTTGAGTAAGATCTGGGTGGCTGGGATTATCCATATAGGATGGAAAGAAAATCCCCTTGGTACCAGCTGTGCCAGCAGGAAGCATTTGTGCCTATCCTAGAGACTCAGATCTGGCAAGATAGGAAATCACTAGAGTGTTTTTGGGATGGAGGGGATAAGAAAACCCTTCCTGGCCTCTCCATGAAGGCTGGCAAAGGAGCAGGGTGGCCTTAGTTTTAAAGGTGACCAATTCTTTAATTTTCTTAAAGAAGCAGGGCAGTGAGCTCTCCTGTTAGGGAATGGGAAGCAACATTCCCAAGCATGCAGAAACAGTGTTAGAGCTGTTCAGAGAGGACAAGAATATTTAACTTCATTTACACTTTATTGTGCCTTGTTTAGAGAGCTAGTTGCATGTTCTGATGTTTCCTAATACAGACCTGCTTTTTGCCTTTTTCTTTTTTTTTTTTTTAAGGGATGTGTATCATAGATAAAAAATTTAGAACTGGTTTAAGGTATAAAGAAAAATCTTAATTAAAATCATCTGGGAGGCCAAAGAGGAGTTATTTTGTTAATTCACAGTTTAGAACCTATAATTTGCTTAGAAGTTGTCTAGCTTTTCTGAATTGCAACCATAGAGAACTAAGATTTACACTTCAATTAATCACTTTCATTTCTATATAGGTGACTTATATTGTTTTGGAGTTAACTTTCACCTGAATAGACCTCTACCCCTTCTGACTGGTCTTTAATTCTGGTTGCAAGTAGCCATTTCTCTATTCAGCTTCTTAATAATGTCATGGGATGGAGACATTAAAAATTCCTATAGATATATGTAACCAGAAAAATATTAAATTTGCATTAGTAGCAGTCAAAAAAAGCACATTAACCCTCTTGGCTTTTCTGAGCATTTGGGAATGGTGTCTAAATATTTTCTTTTACTTAAGGTTTATGTCTACAACATCTGAAACCCTCAGTTGCCCTGGTACTTTTAACTAACTCCTTGAGAAGGAAAATAAATCTCTTCCATTCTCATATAGCCAGGACTGGGGCTACCTGTCTGGATTTCAGAGCACGTATAGAAATTATGCTGCACAGCTTAAAGTTGCTGCATTGCTTTCATTCAGAATTCACAACTACACCTATGTAATTAATGTTTCTCCCAGATTTTTCCCAAATTACTATTAGTCTGACTACTGTAAATAGTACCTGCTATTTACTGACTAATAGTTTGGTATTCTCTTTCTGGAAACAGATATTTATTTGGTAAGGCCTCATTTAGAATTCAGAACTGAGTTTTACTATGGAATTCTGAATATCCCAGGAGCCACTTAGGAGCAAGGGGAGCTAACCTGAGGTGGAGGGATGCAGCAGGCAGCAATTGCCAGGTGACATCTACTGAGGAAATGTTCAGCTTATAAACTGCTTTGGCCAATAAGCCTTTTATATATAGCTGAAACTGAAGTGACCATTTAGCTTGTTCTTTCATCAAAGGCACACAAAGAAGCATTAAATAATGTCACAATATGTAATGGTATCATAATCATTAGCTATTGCCAGTGTTTCAGGCTCACCTTCTAATATTCTAGCATTTCTTTTTTATTAGTAGGTCAGTACAAGTCAGAGTTCAGAAATGCACAGAGGTAAAGATTGGATGATACCTGTATGAGTCCTAAATATCACCCAGAGCTCTTTTTTACTCTGCTTTCCCAAGTGCTTCCAATTTCTAAAGTGCAAGAGGTAATGATTATTACAGACATTTAATTTCGGAGTCTTTGAAAAGAACAGGGTGACTAAATCCTCATCTGGCTTTAATAATTGGGCTGATTTACAGCAGCAGAAGATGTGCTGTTATCACTAAAATTAGATACTGGCCTTATTTTTCAATGAAGAAATAGCTATCAGACTGTGAGACTATATTTATATTGCTAATGAAAATGTTTTCTCACCCAGGCTTTCAGTCCTGGACTTGGCCTTCTCTTGCTTCATATTCTCAGACTTTTCTCACATGAGGCCAGCTCTACTGGTAACATACATTATCACAATGACCTCATTCTCATGTAGATCTTTACATTTCTCAGAATCTGGAGAATGAAGGACCAATTCATTTGGCTAGGATAAAATTAGACACTAAGGTCCAGCAACACTGGAAAGTTACTTGTTGATGCTGGCTACAATAACTATCTATTTTTATTGTATTGTTTTTCTTTGCAATACACCATTACAAGTTGGAAAACACCCTAAAACTTTAAAATGAGCTCAAAATGCTGCAGTCCAGAGTATTAGCATCTTTCTCCACTAGACAATTAATTGTGTTAAATAGTGCAGAAAATATAAAAATGAGATACATCTTCATTTTGAACTAAGCCCTATATCATTGCAACTCTAGTTTAAAAAAGCACAATAAAATGCTTCTGGGCACATCTAGTGTGGCCACTACAACTGCAAGCTGCAAGAGAAATCTCCTAGGAAAGTGCTCTTGCTTCTGTATGGCAGGCATCAAGGAAATCAAAAGTCTAATGGAAAGAAACAGATCCTGAAGTAGGAGGGAAGAAAAAATGACATATTCTTTGTCATGTTCTGCTTTAAGTTACTCAAATTTATGCCTGTGACAAGTACTAAAATGAGACCTTTAGTATTTCTTTAATACTGTGTGCTAACAACAGTATTTCACCACTATATAGATGTTAGACAGTGTTTTCATAGTTGCTGTAGATCTATAAATACCAGGATGTCATATTTCATGCATTGTTTCAATGTAGGTTTGGTAAAGCTCCTCAGAAAGCATCATTCAGGAAGGCACTGATGTTGTTTTTGGTTTGATGGTGATTTAATTTGAACAGAGAAATTTCTGCATCTTGATTTCATAAGAAATAATAGCTGCTAATGAAAAGACAAGTCACTTTATCAGGCAACCTGAAACGTTTAGAAAGAAGTTGCACTGCAGAGAATCTGATCATTTGTCTTCACTGCAATGATTAAAAAAGCCTTTAACAGGCAAAAAAAGGCATTTACAATTGTAAATGTACCTACATTTTGAAAGTATGGTTTCACTATACCAATGAAGCTGCTTAGTCATGTGAAAAACAGTCTTGTTTGCTATAGTTATACAATATCTTGTTACAACACTTGAGAGTTACAGGCAAAGGCTATTCTTGGGTTACTGCTGCATTTATTTCTCAAAGTTGGGACCATTTTATTTAGTGAAGTTACTATTGCCAATTAGCATCAATTTAATGAGACTTAAATGAAAATCTCTAGAACAGATTTTCTCCCTGCCTATGCAAATCCTTATCATTAATTTCATGGGAGAATCTTAAGGGAAATATCTCATTTGTAAATATAGAATTCCAGTGGAAAACAAAGAAAAATGAGGTTTACCTTCATCCATACTGCTTTCCAGGGAGAAATTTATCTCACCATCAAGGAAAGAAATCTTGTGTCAGTCAGCAAGAGAGATTCCCTTACATCCATGCAGGAGTGACTCATGAATGTGTTGGATAAAACAGTCCCAGAAGATGAATGAAAGTATTAAAAGAAATACTGTGACGAAAAATTGGACATAGATTCTGCAACATCAGTATTTACTTGCTGATATAGAAGATAAACCCCCCTTTTTATTATAAGGTTTCATTTTATGCAGTATTTTCATGAAATAAGGTTATTGGTAGAGGCAGAATGAAAACCAAAAATCTTTGTTTTAAGGTTTTTAATGAGTTGATTTTGGTTTTTAGCATCCAGAGTTCTGAGGAACTGAATTGCACTACCAAAGCCAAAGAGCACAAGAGCAGAAACCCTGTTAAGCTGAGTTCCCAATGGCAGCCAGTTATGTTCAATATGCAATGATTTCCTAGTGCATGCAGACACCTCCACAGGAATCATGTCCACCTAGAATAATGTCCACAAATGGAGTGAATATCATACTTTCCAAATAATATGTTCTACTTGGTGGTCTGTAAGTGATAGTAGGTCTGCACATACAGGCACTGAGAGATCAATGCCATGTAAAATTAAGTCTTATTACTTGCTAGTAGTGAATCAGGAAAAAACACACTTAGCTCAAAGTGGAATGGGACAATGAAGTGAAAAGAAAATGAAATCCATCCTAGTGGGATGAACATTTTATTTTGGAAGAAAGCATTCTTGGCAGTGTCTTCTGAAGTGAGCTAGATCTGGGAAAGAAGGGAAGATTGGTCTGGTTCTGATAGAGATTTCAATACCATCTAGAGATAGAGGAGAACTCATTTAGAAATTCAATAACATTTGAAACAGTTTTCATCATGAATAGCATTTGAATGGTACCATATGTATGTCTGTGCAGATACAAGTAATACTCTACAAGCTGTACAACTTGTGCTTCCATCTAGCTGCTAATATATATAAAATGAGAAACATAACCCTTTTCTTTTGCCTTTTATGGATAAAATTACCAGCCCCTGAGGAACAGGATAAGGTCCAAATCAGGGATCAATAGTTGATTCAGCTGAAGGGCATAGAGTCCACAGATAGCTATAAAAAAAAAAAAAACCAAACCAAAAAAACCCCCCAAAACAAACTTCTTTGCATCTTTTTTTTTTTTTTTTATCAGAATAGTGAGATGTCTTTAAGAAGCTGTATCTTAACAATATGCCAACAAATGATATTAAAAATCACAGATAGAATTGCAAACATGAAGGGTGGAAAATTAATTTAGTTGTCAGCTCTTCATGGGCCTGACAAATGCTTATGAGTGGTGAATCTACCAGTAATTGGCAACTATTACCAATTAGTTGAAATTGGTCAACTAATTGACCAAAAAGTGAAAAGTCACCTTAAAGAACCTACAAAAGCTTGGACAACCTTCATTTAGATTGCAAACTAATTTGCACATAGTCAAAAGAGACCTGAAAGGATAATAAGTCATTATTTTTAGATTAAGCATTGTTACTGTATGTTATATATACCAGCACCAGCTTAGGTTCACTCTAAAACTCACAGTATTCCCTGAAACTTAGATATTGCTCTTTATTTTGTCCACAGTCATAGGTTGAGAGATAAGTACCTGGCACTAGAACTGGTTTTCATTTGGTTTAACCCATTTTGGTGGAAGTCTTCCAAATCAAATTGTTTCCACTGAGTTGCTGATATCATAAGCCACTCATAGTTAAAAATAAGGTCTAGTAGTATAGTTTTGCCTTCTGATAACTTAAAGTCAAAATAGGAAATGTAAATTAAAAGAGAAGTACAAAGTTACCTTAATTTCAGTGTCAAAACTAAAACCTAGGGTGTTAGGTTTTATTCTTGAATACATTCTTAATTACTTTGTCCCAGATACTGAGATCAATGAAAAGTGGGAGCTAAAAAGATTGAGGTTAATTTATTCTGTTCTAATTGTTTACTTGCTAGTAATCTGCAGAAGCAAAGTGATTCAGTGCAGAAATGTGAACAAATATTCCTCCAGATTCCTCCTTGCAGAAGTGGGCAGAGAAAAAGATAGAAAGGGATCAGGATAGGATCAGGAGGGATTTTGTTCTGTCTCTTTAGAGGCATGAATTTCCTTTTTCAAAAAGAAAACTCTTCTTAACTAGACTTAGAAAACAATGCATCTGTGTTAAACAACTAGAATTGAGTGCAAGATCTTTACTGAGACACTAAAAAGATTTGTGTGACTCGGCCACACTAAGCCACATGAACAAGAAAAGGAAAATGGTGTCATTCTGCACTGATAAAATTGTACAAATGCATTACACTTCCTTGTAATTCACTCATTTATCTGAGGAATAGAAGGCATTAAAAAGATAAGTGGGGACTGGGGAGAGAACTGCTACACTTAAAAGTATTAATAGTATCTTTAGGTTCATTAGTTAGCTTTAGGTGTTGGCCAGAATGTTTTATAATCCTAAATAACTGAGTCATCAATCCAGAGTTTAGATAAGGTTTTTTTTTTCAACTTCTAATTGCACAACCTTAGTTCAGAGGAGCTGTGTCTATAGAAATTCTTTCAGCTGGAGTTACATTTGATTTATCCAGCTCAGAAATGAGGACAAAGCACAAAATTATATCATTGCATTAGAGAGATTAGAAAAGTTTTTCTCCAAGCAGAGCAGGATGTGAGCTCGCATCCTTCCCTCTGAGAAACATCCAGATAACATCTGTGTTTATCACCTTAATTGTTGATTAATAATTGAATTATACCTACAGAAAACTCACACCCCTATTCCCTCATCACCACCTTTCACCATTTCTTTGGCTCTTGAGGCAGAGCTCATCTGGCTCTTGCTCTGAACCCAGGGAGAGATTTACCTCTTGTCACTGCTACCACAACTAAACAGTACCAGGCAGCAGTGTTAGAGAATGAGGGGGTATTGACAAATGTCAAACCTGTATATATACCAAGGAATTTTAAAGACAGTGTTTCACAATATGGCACAGGTCAAATCCTGCCACAATCTCTTTAATCTTCCTATACTCATTTGGGCATCATCAGAAATGAAAGCAAAAAAAGTTTACAAACAGGGTCACATTACAACTGTTTACAACTAACAGACATAAATATTTTCTGTTAGTAGCAAGCATTTTATTTTTGATCTTTACATAGCAAAAGGACACAATTTAGCCTAATGTAACTGCTTTATAAATCTAAGCTAAAAATATCAACAGACTAAAACAGAGAGATCAAATACCCTGTTAACATTTCAGAAGCTGTACTGTGCAAAACTGTTTCTTACTTACAGGCCACACAGTGCCTATTTCATTGGTCTGGTCTAGTTGAACCTGTTCCCTGACACATATAATACAGATGAATCTTCACATACCTCCATACAGGATCCATGGTCCCACTATAGGGCAGAAAGCCTGGCTGGAGTTTCCCCCCCTCATTCCCTTTTTAGATTCCTTCTAAATCTTGCCCTAAAGGACCAATAGAGCAAGACATCAATGAATTTGGCACTTCACAAAATATCTGTGTCTCCTTTGACAGCCTAAGAAGGAACTTTTCTTGGCTGGGTCCTCTCAGGAGCCCATCTGACTTGAGTTCAAACCCCAGGTGAAAGCAGCAGTGCAAAGACACCACAATTATATATATTTTTTTTTTAATTCTTAGTTGTAAATAATTACCACATCTCCTCCCAGTCTTCCTGGAAAAGGCTCAGATTCAGTTTGGTTTAAGCACTGGGCAGAGGCTCAGTAAGACTGCATCGGAAACAACAGTTTGAGAGAATCATGTCCAAAAGAAAAAGTAGAATAAACAACTGCAGAAACCTAAAGCCTCATTCTGCTCCCATCTCTATATCAGCAAGTGATTAGATTATATTTATCCTGCTCATTTTCTTTAATATAAGAAAGTGACACACATGGTTTAACTCCCAGCAGTAATTTGGATTAGTCTGAAAAACATAATTCTTTACTGCACTGTATTTACATTTAACCTATTAGATAAATGCTCAGCCAAAGCTTCCTCTCACACAAAGAAACCTAGCAGTTAGAGCACAGTTTGATTGTTAATGAGGGAAGAATTTGTCCCAGTCTCTTCATGACCTAATTTCTTGTTATGCTTCTCAAAAAGATCTCTCTTACCATCCTACTGCTGAAATATTCTCAGGCTTTAGCAATTTTCATTCCCTCCTTCTCCAACCTTGAGACTCTCATCAGGGCAGTTTGGCTTTGGTACAGGTGTTGAAAACTAGAGTAGAACAGGGAGGAAAAAAAGTTGATAGTGTGGTGTGAGTTGGCACTTGTGTGAGATAGTCAGGTTACTTGGGAATGGTAAAGCTTTGAGAAAATTATTCAGGTCATCTCAATACCTCCTCACTTCAGCAGTTCTTGTAACAGGTCCAAAATATACTGTAAATGCTCATTTATAACAATGCCATGGGTTTTGCTCAATATGGATAAGTCAATACCAAATGCATGGGAATATTATTTAAGGAGATAGTGCTTTTCCTCAGTTGTTTGTTTCTTGATTGTTTTAAATTTATGGCATGGAACAATAGTTCACTGAATGCCTTTTGCTGAAATATCTTCAAAGGTATTGTAGGACAAAAACCATTAGTTTAGATACCTGTGTAGGACCTCTGCCTCTCTCCCCTTCTCCCTGTATATATATATTTATTAAAATACATCTTTCAAATGTCCTTCCAAGGCAGTTCCTAAAGAAAACAGTAATTCAGTAAGTGGAAGGCATTATGAAAACAAGTGAAATCAAAGTCCAGCTTTAAACACAGACCTTGAACCAGCAAGACAACCCTCTGTAGGGTTGAACTGCAGTTCTGAGGGGCACTACACTGAAGGCAGACTCATCAAAGGAATTCCTTCTGAAACCTGGTGTTGACAGGATAACAGCAGTGCTGGCTCTCACAAGAGCAAGCCAGCATATAACTCCATGTGCAAGCTGTGACGCACATTAGCTAAAATTAAAGAAAACATTAGTCAAGACAGGGTGATGGATTCTTAGTTGACAACAGGATCAGCAGTTAGACTGTAAATTCAATTGTGAGATCACTTCTCCCCTACATGAGATCACTCATGATGGTCGTGACTTCTGCTATTGCATTTAGTGACTGATACCAGTCCAATTTGCAGCAAAGAAAATGAAGAAACAAAGCTCTGTGTGACCACATATCCACATGTGAGCACCTCTTCCTTGCTGACATTTCTATATGGATCAGACTGGAGGAGCTCAGTGCAGTTTTAGATTTCTTATATTTTAACACTGCCTGAAAAATGGGTAGGGAATACTCCCCAGTTGTGCATTGCTCTAAGAGGAGCTTTGCTACAGCTGTTCAAAATAGCTTACAGTCATCAAATCTCACTTTCCTTTCTTCAAGACTCTACCTTATTACATTTATCACATAGGGAAATAAATAACTTGCATATAGCACATGCTTTGCAACTGTTCAAAGTTCATGGTCAGAGATTATAAAAAGGTCAGATATACAGAATACTTTTCTGGGTCCAGACAGCATGATGTGAGAGGGACCTGCAGGGCTTGTTTGAGTAACACAAGAACAATAGTTGCAATAAGGTGGACCTTGGGCTCATGCAGAAACCTCTTCTTAGCTAGAAGTTGTAAGACTGGTGCTTGGAACAGCTGAAGCTCCACGGAAATGTAACTGTGGGTCCATCAGTCTGAAAACAAATTCTTCTTTGTGCTTGCAACCTCTTCTAATACTGCTTTCATAAGAAATCCCCTTGACACAAAAATCAGTGTAGAATTAAAGACTGGAAAAGATATGCTTATTAGAACTCATGTTGTTGTTGTTTTTAAGGAAATAAAACTCTGATTATGGATGAGTGAGTTTTTAAAGGGAGGTGAGAAGAGAGGAGCTCAGTCTTGCAGTTAAAATTTAGCAATTCTTTCAGTCTGAATTGAAGATTCTCCACATCATCAAAAGAAAACAATTGTTTTCTATTTGAAGCATATATTTAACTCCTTTTACTATATATTTATCTTGCTCTGCACTTTGTATATGATGGTCTGAACTAAAAATAGTTTTATTTTTATCTGCTAATTTATTAACTTAAAATATCCTTCCATAACACTTCTTTAATGCACCTCAAGTTAATATATTGTAGCCAAAAAATATGACATCTTTTATACATCAAATTTTAATTGGGTTATAGAAACAAACCCTCAGAACATGAAAATCTGTTCAGACCTTTTGTATATATGCACATGATTCACATTTGATAAATGAGTTTTTTAACTGAATGGACTTTTTAGAAGGAAATTACTATTATGCTACAAGAGTTATTTTCATCTTTCCATCTTGCACAGATTTTTTTAAACTATACTTTTTATCATTAAATGAGTTTGACAATAGTTAACTTTTCACATAACAGGAAAAGTAAAATTCTTGGAAACAAATTCCAGGTAAGGTCATCTTCAGTCAGCAGGGAGTACATCTCTTAATTAGACAGTAATCACTATTTTAGTATAAAATCATGCTTACACAAATTACATTATTAACCCTCCACTCTAAACCTTCAGAATGCTTTCTATAATAATAATAATAATGTATCACTTAAGTAATCTCAAAGTTTGCAGCACTAGGGAGATATCATCACAGTTGTATTTTCTGCCAAGTTATTTTTGATCCTCAGTGTTATACTGTTCCAGTCTAAAATTATTTTATCTGTTCTCCAATATTTGCCCTGAAAATACTTGTATTTTATGTTTTCATTATTGACAGTTTATTTTTTCCAAACTTCTTATGAAATGATGATTCTGTAAGAGTAATACTGCTATTTTCAGCATTTAAAATACACTCCCTATTAGAGATATGACAAAAATCCAATGAAATATCTTAGTATGCACCATAAACCTATCTCAAATACTAGCTATAGTTGGAAAATTTTATATTGAAAAGTAAATTGGTTTTGCTTGTGAATTTCATCAACATATATAACCCTGCCATCATGGTCTCAACAACTAGACATACTATATTACTCTTAAAGAAAAAAGCACAGGAGTCAGGTTGCTGCTAAGAATATTTCTCTTTGCTTTTGATATTCTTTTTGTTTCCAAAAAGATTAAATTAAAGACAAGTAAAATAACTTTTGTACTTTCAATATGTCTGGATTTTTCTCAGACATCAACAGATCTAGCTGAAGAACAGAATACTGAATTAACTCATTTTCTTTGCAGTTATTTACACATTCATCTGCACATATAGCTAGCCATATACCATAAATATCTCAGTCAACATTAAAGAAATCGGAGATCAAGAAGAAAATACAGTACATGATGTTTTTGTTCTTTTGCCATAAACAAGATTTCAGAGAGAAAACAGTTGTGCCAAATGTTAAAGCTGCTCAGTGTCAATGGTTTATGGAAGTTTGTAATATAAAACACATTCCTTGGGATTTCAGCTTGATATTTTTTCCCTGATAGAATAATAATACTTTCATAAATATGGCTGAACAACATTATTTCCAACTTAAACCCACTTCTTTCTCCCACAGTATAATAATGATGTCATTTAGCCCACTTGAGTCAAAGTAAATCATGCTATTAACATAGCAGACTGTTGAATGTAAATCTAAAGAACCCTTTAAAATATTTCTCTGAAAACTTTTCACCTTGCAGTGGTTCCATGATAGTACATTTGAAACAAGGTCATTAGTCTGGCAAAGGAAAATTTAAGTTTAGATCCCAAATACTCTCTAGATCCCTGATACATTCTCCTCTCTGTTTCAATTGTTATAACTTCAATACAATTCCACTTACCAAGGGACCATTAGCATTCCCAGGGGGCAATTCATTGAAAAAAAAGCCCCAAAATCTTTTGTTATCCCACTTGGAAAAGCATGTATGGAAAGCAAATGAAGAGCCATCTCCAATAACAGCATTGGCAGCACTCCACTGTACAAAGCAATTGTATGGCACTGGTAATATAGTTTTCCTTGTAACTGCAGTGCTATCACATTAGCATCACAAAGGTTGGTGTGCAGTTTTACACAGAAACCTTCACACTGGACCACTCTGGTTACTCCCCTCTGCTTTCTAGTGCTTTGGCTTTATTGTTATAGTGTAATAGCATCATAGAATGCTTAGGGCTGGAAGGGAGCTCCAAAGGGCATCTAGTGCAGCCCCCCTGCAGGGAGCAGGGACACCCTCAA